>KK114948.1:277039-357020 GCA_000611955.2 Stegodyphus mimosarum
AGGCATAGATAGGAACCTTCAGCCTTGTTTAGTTTCATCCAGATCACATCTGGATACTTTGAGACTGGAATGTGTCTGAATAAACTGCATAAGAGAAGCTCAATATTACACCTGTATACTTAATCAGCACACTAAAACAGCATTGTATAAACAAAAGCTTTATCCTTATACGATAAAATGCTGACATAAAATAAGTGGATAACAATCCTAGTTTGAAAAAAAAAATCTTAAAACAGAAAAATATGCTAACATTAATATGTAAGCAGGCAAGTAGATATATTTTATGATGTACTTAATGTTTTTCATACCAGGTGGGAGATGAATGTGCTGAAAATGGTTTACTAATAATATAGTCCCTAATACAGCAATTTACCTCTGAAATTCTGTTTAATTTACAATTCTTATAATTTTACTTCAAAACGGCTTCTTAAATCTCGCAGGAAACTACAACAGTCTACGCACGGGGTGCCTAATCATGTGACAACATTTTCCCTTTATCTTCTATTCCTTATAGTTGAATTTTGAATTAAACATCTACCTCTCATTAATCCCACTCTTTCTTTCTTTCGCCATTTTTTAGAAATCTTTTTATAATAGTTTCTTGTTGCCAGCAATGCTTTTAGGTTCATGCGTATATATATAATAAGTTAGACATCCCCACATTCAATATGCACTCATGTCCATAAATTAAGGATAATTCGGAGTCACGCGGAAATCGAACTCTAAAATAAATATATCACCTGTAAAATCACTACACACATCTTCAAGAATCATATGCAAATTTCAGGAAGTAACCAGATGATACCGATGGTACGTCACAATGTCGAGAGTGTAAGAGAGTGATATATAAGGAATACAGGCAAAGAAGTAAAATTGTTCGCAGGCGCTTTATAAGCATTTCAGTGCAATAAGCGAATAGTTATGACACAAAGGACACATTTGGATGATTTTTTACACAGTAGAATTATCGGCCGTCTGGAATGTGGACGTACCCAACTGGAAGTATCAGACGAACTTGGAATTGCCCAGAGTGTCATCTCCAGGCTTTGGCAACGATTCCAAGATGATGGTAATGTGAGTAGACGTTACAGCACAGGTCGCCCCAAAGTTACAACGCCGACTAAGGACCGGTAACAGGCGAAACAGGCGGATCACAGCCTCAGACCTGTCTCGTCACCCCTCTTCAGCCACTGGTACGACAATTTCAAGACAGACCATGTACAGACACTTAAGGCAGATTGGTCTATATGCTCGCAGACCTGTCAGATACATTTTACTTACTGCAACTCACTGTCACCTGCGGTTAGCCTGCAGTAGAGAGCATGCATTGTGGACACCACAACAGTGGGCTTGTGTGATGTTTTCCAACGAGTCCAGGTTTAGCTTGCAGTCTGATTCTCACCGGACTTTCATATGGAGAGCTCCAGGTACCCGTTACCACCAAGAAAACATCACTGAACGACACCGTTACGGTGGTGCAGGAGTGCTCGTTTGGGGTGGAATTATTCTGGATTCCAGAACTGACCTGCATGTTCAAATTGGAACCATGACAAGCCAAATCTATCGGGACGTCATTCTGGAACAACATGTACGTTTGTTTCGGGGCGCCATGGGCGCACAATTTGTGTTTATGGATGACAACGCCCGTCCTCACCATGCAAACATCGTAAGTGAATGCCTTCAATATCACCCATACAGACTGGCCAGCCTTCTCACCGGACTTGAATCCAGTAGAGCACGTGTGGGACATGCTTGGCCGATGAGTTGCAGCCCGTCAACCTCCTCCTACATGTCTACCGGAACTTCGGAGAGCATTGCTTTTTGAGTGGTGTAATATCCCCAAAGATCAGATCGAGAATTTGATACTCAGCATGCCTAGGCGTTGTACGGACTGTATTGCATCTTCTGAGGGACGTACAATGTATTAACAATCATACCAACCATGTAATGTTGGTTTTTGTGTAAATAGGCTTTTTTTTGTAATTTGCTCCAAGGAGAAAAAATCGCTAATTTTTTTAATAATATCAGACATATAGCATCTTTTTTTGCTCTTTACCTTTCGTTTAATAAATAAGCTACTTTACAAATAAATCAAATTTGTTTTGCTTCTAACTCTTCCTTTGCCTGATTTTGCATTATCCTTAATTTATGGACATGAGTGTAGTTTATTAATTTAAATAGTTCAAGTCATACAGGCCTGTATGATGAAAAAATTTGCAAAATAGACTACTGTTACCTAAAATTTTATACTTCTAAATGTCACATATTTCTGAAATAAACATGAACAAGAAACACATAAAAACAACTTTATTAAAAAGCATTCAGCATAGCCACAGCACCTTCTAAATTGATAGCAGATGCAAGAAACTCAGTCTCTCACAAGTAAATAACATCCTTGCTGCTATGTGTTGAAGACTTAAATTCGTCTTTTATATGCAAATACCATCAAGTATGAGGCCTGTTAAAAGACTGAACTTGTTAAATTCAAGCCCAACTGCTGTAGATGGCATTATATGGCCGCCATGCACACCTAGCAGCATATCATGGTAACAGATCGCCTTGTGTTTGTTGTCGAGTAATTACCATATGAATGAGGTCACGCATAAGCTACTCATTGGATTAAGGCAAAAATTGTGAAGTTGGAGGAACAATGCAGGTTGTGTTAAAGTTTGCATAAAGCTGGGAACATTTTCACACAAACATTCTAAATGCTTAACCAAGTACACAAAGATGACTGTATGAGCCAAAGACAGTCCTATAATTGGTTTAAATGTTTTACTCATAAGAAAGATAAAAGACTGGTTCCTACAGAATCAAGGACTGGATGACCTTCCAAGTCAAAAGACGACCAACATGTTCAGAGTGAACCATGAATTTATACCATGTGGTTAGACAGACCAAGCTTAAAACCTCTTTGAAACGATGTCGCTTCCAATCCCCAGAGGAATTCAGGAAAATGCAACAAGAATATTGCATGCCATTGAATTTAGCAGGTATTGCAAAAGTAGAAGAAATGATGGGGATGGTGTATTGGCACTATACACTACAGGGAAGTATTTTCAAAGGGATATTGGTAGAAAGTTTATAAAATTAGAATTAAAGCAAGAACAGTGAAATGGTTGGTCTTTTTTTGAACAATCCCTGTATTATAAGAGCTATGAACAAATGATTTAATATAAATGAAGGTGGAATGAATACTTAAAAAAAGCTCAAAAATCAAATTTGCAAAAAACATTATAGAAATATAATATTACAATTTATTAAAATGATTGATTTCTAAAATCAACATAAAATCATATTTTATTAAAGGTAATTTGCATAATAGTACAAAAACAACAGTAAGAACCCTGAGAGAGTAAATTTTACATTTACAGAAAATTCCAAAAGCTCAATAAAATAAACTATTTAGATAATATATTAAATATTAATTTTATATATATCTTTATACTGATAAATATAGAATATTTTATTTTTGTGTGAAATGGAAGTTAATTCATGCATTTCTTATGCCCAGGAAAATTATTATTTTAAAAAAAAGTTTAAAAATATCAATAACACTTCAGCAAAGCAAAATCTGTTTCCAACTCCTTTCTTTCCATATGTGTAAAAGCATATGGAAAGAAAGGAGTTGGAAATAGATACATACCTCTGGAACATTTTTTTTTACACAGAAAGAATTTTGAATACATATCATATTCCTTGGTACAACTTTAATTTTATTTACATTTTTTTACTATTATACTTTATTGTGGTTCCACAAAGAATGTATATATTAATAAGCACAAATGTTATACATACAACTAGTGCTATCAACAGCTGTATCAGATAGAAAGGAAAAAAATACATGATGCGCATATGATACAATCACTAGCATAAAACCAGTGCAGACAAATAGTGAAAAGAAGCAACTTGTTGGAATTTTGAGAAGAATGATGATTGGCAGAATGAAGCAATTATTAACGAGGCCAGAATGCTGAGCAATCAACATTGTTGCCAGTACAAAAAAATACAGCAGTGAAGATGCTGATAATTATGAAAGGCAGACTGTATTTTCAAAAACAAATGATAAATGCTTGGCATAAAACAATCGCTTAACCATATAATATCACACAGCACCTCAGGTAACAGACAGAAATGTCATGGCACATACCATCAAGAAAATGCTTTCCGTAAATAACTCTCTGAAACTTGTCAAATCATCCTGGCAATCTGACCATGGATGGATGCTTAACAACAGTGCCTGGAGACAGTTGCAGAAGCAGGTAATCTGATCTCATAAATCAAAGTTCCACTCTTCCATACTCATGGAGAGGTCTAACGCTAACCTAACAACATAACAATTATATGAAAAAAGCAGATGATGATACAGACACTGATCAATAACACTGGACTCTGTTATTTTATACACCACATCAAAGACCAACAGCTTGACAAACTTGGATTTATTTGACCAGATAACGTTACAGATATGAAAAGTATGACTTACTGCTTAATGAAAAGTGCTCTGGTATGGTTCTCTAAGACAAGAAATTTGAATCCTGAGCAAGCAAGATTTGGAAAGCATATTTCTATTTGGTATGTGCTTCCAAGATCTTCTGAACTGAAGCTTCTTGAATATTTAAAGCAGTGTTTATCTGCCTGTGTTGTAATCTGTGTAAATAATATCTGTCATAAAATTTTCAACTCTGGACATATATATATCAACCCCTTGACATATAAATAAAATATACGTCCGAAGAATATCATTTAATCTGGACACTCATGTGCAAGATTAGAATAATACTGCTCACATAGCTGCCTTCTATCACTCTCTAAAGTTTTGTCCGCTTGTTCAAATTCACCCTGTATAAGCATTCTCCAGTTTTATTTCCTGTATAAGCATTTCTGCAGTCTCCTGTATAAGCATTCTCGAGTTTTAGCAAACGTGTAACTTAGAAATGAAATTTTTAATAAATGTACAGATGTCATAAAATATAATGCTTACTTCTCTGGCTGCAGGTAAGGCATCTGATACAGGACACCTGGCTGGACTGTATGATCGTGAACTTATCCTATCATACAGCTGAAACATATAACTTCATTATTGATGAAAACATTATAATATAGTTTATAATTTATGCAATTAACAGAAAACAGAATTTCAAAATGAAAAGTTCTGATTTCGAGGCATAACAAATTTTCAACCTGCACAGATTGGATGAACAGACAGTTTCCTTTACATAGAACAGAATTCTTTGTTTCTATACTTAAAAGCTCAGTTACAGGTTAAAGAAAAAGCAGTCTGTAATAAGGAAAATACTTTTTTTTCTAAAATTATAAGCAATAAATGCAATTCAACAATGAATCTTTAGTCTCACACACTTTAGTCTCACAGAGCATTATCAATGACAAATCAAATTTGAAAATCAAAATGAATACGAAACAGGAAAACATTAATCAGAAACAGCTGACAATAAGAAACTACAAAAGAAATAACTAAAAATTACATATCTCTAGAAATACGTACATTTAGAATTTTTACTGATAACTCTCTATTTATATTACCTTCTTCTTTCACAGAAAGATTTGTTTAAATTCTCAGATATAACAGAACATTATAGAATTAAGCAACTTTTCCAAAATTCTTGACCATTCCCCATTATTTTTTCAAAATAATTAATATTTTTTCTAAGAGAGATTTTGCTGGTGCAGTTCAGAAGATACACATTATTTAAAGAATGATTATTAGTCACAGCTTCCTAAGAATCTCGCATTGAATAATTTTAAGCAATGGTTCCATATGGAATTAATTAGCTTAAGGCAAATAAGACCACATGACAGGTAACAATATTCTAAAAAGGTTCTTCTGTACACTAACTGTTGATAGCTCCAAAAGGAAAATAATACAGTTAAAGCTCAAAGAGTAAATGTGCAATATATAGTGCAGCAATTTGAGAAAGGTGGCTACAACTTCATTTACTTGAATGCTAATCCTTGATAAAAATTACAGAGCTCCTTAAAATAAAAGATTGAATTGTATGACAGCAATTCTATAACATGTTAAAATTAAACGGCCATTGAGAAGTTCTCTTTATTAAAATATTTATTTTGCTTTGATTACTTAATAACAAAAATTCTGTATCATTATCAGTAAAATTTGTAGATACTTGGGGTCGTTTTCTAACTTTTCTGCCAGTTAACCAACTTAAATTCAAGATTATGGAGAAGAAAGTTAGGAAGTTACTAGAAAAGAGACTGCTTTTTCACAACTAAAGTTGAATCTCTAATGCAAAACAAATGTGGTTTCATTACATCCTTAGATGCTCTACTAATAACAGCTTCTTTTTATACTACTAACAGCTTCTTTTTATATATAGCAATTTTAGGGTCAACTGAAGTTCTTAATTAAAGTCTGTTCTGTCTCCATATAGTATGAGCTCTATCAGTATAAAACAACCGTTGCAGTTTAGAAAAATTAGAGATAATTTCGTGTATTACCTAAACACTTCTTTAAAATAGGCTGATTATTCAATAGAACTCAGAACTTTTTATAATGATTTGGAATCCTACCTTCCAATTATGGCTACTTATTATTTGATACAAG
Source organism: Stegodyphus mimosarum (assembly GCA_000611955.2). NCBI lineage: Eukaryota > Metazoa > Arthropoda > Arachnida > Araneae > Eresidae > Stegodyphus > Stegodyphus mimosarum. The sequence goes on from KK114948.1 coordinate 283,623, forward strand.
AAAGAAAATATTCTGCAGTGTAATATTACACAAATGAAGAAATTCTTAAGATAAATATTAATACAAATAAGCAAAAACATTTTTTCTGTTTAATTAGTTTCTTTCTGCAGTTTAATTAAATTTAGTTCAACATTAACAAAGTATTATATTGCTGAAGAAAAAATAACCAGAGCTGTAATGTTCATATAGCAGTAACTACAGAGAATACAATGCCGTTTTAGTGCTAATTACACATTTCTGCTGTAGTGTTAATATGACAACATAGCTTTCATAATGTAGAATTCATAGAGGATAAGGTAAGCAAAGCGGTGCTCTAGTGTCCAGCATAACTGGTATTCTGTTTACCACAAATAATACAATGTTTTGATAATGTGAGACTGAGTTCCAACAAAATTCCAGTAAGCAATAATTTCATGCTTATTAGTGCAATTTTTTGCATTTAATTTTTCATTTGTTTACTGTTATATCTAACACAGCTAGAATACTCAATGCCGAAGATACTGCAGAAATATGACGTTCACAAATGGGAAATAGGATTCCGCAAAAATATCAGTCTTCCAACATTTAGCGAATTTTGTGAAGACTGTACATACGTGAAACATTCTGATGATGTAACGGATAAAGATCATCAACAGTGAGAGAATGGAAAAAGGAAATTGTTTCATATTTGAACACCTAATAAAATTAATCCTTTAACTAATGTAATTTCAAATATAGCGCTGCAATAATTGATAATTATTCCAGATATACTGGAGCGGTGTCTGCCGAAAGCGTCGCGGAGAAAACAACACAAGGCAAAAATGTCTTTCTACAAAACACTGTGGAATAAAAAAATGCAAGGAGCAAATAGCTCTAAAGTACCTTCATAAAAATTGAGCCCTTCAAAAACTTCGCAGTTAAAAAAAATCGTCATCGAAAATAACATGATAAAAAATAAAGCACCTACAAATCATTATATAATGATAACGTCACAGACATGCGTTTTCAGGCTTTAAAAATTCGCACATTCACACAATGATTTGTGAATGCAAAAAAGAATGAGGAATGTTTTTACTTTTACATTCGAATTAACTAATACGTATTTGCTGAAAAAATATGAAGCAAATTTAAACATTTAGAGACAAAATGAGTAGACAATAAGTCTAGGTATAGTAGTTAATAGAACATTTAAACTTTTATTGTTAACTAATAAAGGTCATTAATTAATTAACCTTTTTTATAAAGCATTATTCGTAATTTTTCATGAAAACATAGCCTAAAAATATTATTAATAACTGCATGTGGTTAACTCTATGAAAATTGTTTAATTAATGATCAAATTTTATATGTTAACTACTATAATTAGCATTAATTTTCTATTCACTTTCAGTTTTTGCATGCTTGTTACCATCTGAATTTTTCAGGGAAAATATATTAGTTAATTCAAAAATATAAATGTAAAAATATTCTTTATTCCTTTTTGCGCTTACAAATCATTATGCAAAAATGCATTTACAAATTTTAAAGCCTGAAAAAAACACGTCTGTGATATTATTGGCATGCAATGATTTGTAAGCACTTAATTTTTTTACCACGATATTTTCGACGACGATATTTTTTAAACTGCGATGTTTTCTCTTTGCTTTCCTTTCTCCCACGATGTTTTGTATGATGACGTTTAAGTCTTGCGTTGTTTTCGTCCGCAATGTTTTTGCCTGAAACAACTGAAGCATGTTTATTCAAACACAAAAGCGATATTATTCAGGTTTTCTTTCTTTCCTTCAAAAAAATCCAGAAGTTTAAATAATTAGAGCAGATATTGCTAAAGAATACGTCACAAGTGAACTTGTGATTGTGAAAGAATAGCATTTTAAAAGATCCCATGCCACAATACATGTGATGTTAGAATAGAGTTACAGAATGAAAAAATACATACTTATTCGGAAAGGCTAGGTTCTAATATTTCATGTGAAACTTTGCAAAAACTTTTGAGATTATGCAGTATGAAGTTCTCTTTGTTTGAAGAATTGCATGTCAAGTCAAAGTACTAAAAAATGTATACCATATAAACTTACGCATAAGAGATCACCTGATATCATTATTATTAAAAAATTTGGATATGACTCCCATATGTAAATTCTGGATAGCCAAAGAAAAATTATCTTAAATCAAGTCATGGTACCTGTCAGCTACTCTAGTTGTTGTTACTTTTTTTGTCCATGCTGCAGTTCGATGAAACATGAAATTTAATGAAAACAAAAATGATGATCATGGCAATACTTCTTTAGAAACAAATGATGAAAGCAGTACAAGACTATAGACATATATCAAACTGCCTTCAACATTAAAAGATTACTATGCTAATGAAGTTTCACAATCAGTTTGAATTCAGCATTTTACAATAATATGGAAATATAACCTGCAGAACAAGCTTCCTGGAAGTAAGCAGTGGATCAAGAAATAGAATCCCCAAATAAAAAGAGTCTAGGAACTGATGAAGCTACAAGAAGGTAAGAAATCATTGTCTTGGAATTGGATACACATTGTGAAGATATATCTTGTCTATACAACTCAGCTGTTGGCTTAACGTCTCAATGAAAACAAGAAATTTTTGTTATTTTGAAAATTGTGTTTCAGCGATCAGTATTTCTTCTTTTCTAACTGTATTTGTTATAATTCTTTAGAAGGAGCTTAATTTTTTTACTTTAGATGTCAAAACTACCTTTCTAAATTGTGATTTATATGATATAATTTAAGTGAGGAAACTTGCTGATATAATAGTAGTGGTCATGCCAATAAACTTAAACTTAAACGTATTAAAGCAGGCTTCTGGGCAGTGGTTCAAAAGATCAATTGATTTTAAAGAGGATATGTACTAGGGAATCGACTAGGGAACCAGCTGCTTGACTTGATTACATAATGTTTATCTAAATTACATTGTTTAAAGTACAAATAGTGTGTATGACTTAGGACATGTGTTGAAAGTAATTATACCATTGCATTAACTCAATTTAGCAATTATCTGACTATTGATGAATGACAACATTTTCTCATACTTTACTGTCTTGGAGGGGGGGGGCAAATTGCCTTAAATTATTTTAATTTATTTATTAATCGGCCACTCAGGCCAATTTTAAAATAATATCCAATATCTAAAAATCTGAAATTAAATATATCAGTCAGTTTTGAAATGTACGAGAGTCAAACTTTTTTATTTTTATTATAAATATAAAATTTTCCTAAATATAAGTACATGAACAGAGGAACCATATATTAAGTCAGATCCCATAATATTTGTAAAATTGATATTTCTAAATATAAAGGCCCAAACATGAATATATGCATGATTTTAGCCATGTTTCTAAGTAGAAGAACATGTCTACAACCTGGCAGTTGCAAAAATAAAGGTCGGGTAAGGACTTTTTGGGCATGGTGTATATTCTTTAAAAAGAAGCCAGAAATGAGAATAATTCATTTTTCATTTCATACTAGAAGAGTAATTCTCAAGCATTAATAGCAACACTACTCTTGTGCTTTGAGGGCATTATTGCAATAAATATGAATTTTAATTATGAAAATTGCAATAATGACACTACTGAGAATAATAAGAATGTTAGAAGCAAATTGAAGACAAAATTAACAAAGTTATGGTGCAAGCAAAATTCTTACATCACATGAGAAATGTGGCAGAGGAAACAAGGTTGTAAATCAAAACTGCTACCACTGATAGCTGCAATACACCCCTTATCAAGCTTGGATTTAGAAAGAAATATGTGAATCTGTAGGGCATTTTGTTGGAGAGTTAACACAAGATTCCACTATACATACTATTCTGCCTACTTAGGAACATCAATGTATTTTTTGACTGAATACAATGGAGAACACTACATTATCTAAAATGAAGGAATGCTTTTCGAGAAGATTTTCTATGGTAAATTGATTCTTTTTCCCACTAGACATGGGGTAAATCATGAAAACATTTTTTTAATCAGCTATTCGCTGGCATTCGAACATGGGATGATTATACAGTGATCAAGATCTTATCCACTTGATCATAGGTGGGCATAACATCATTTCAAATGAGCATATAAGTACATGATTAAGGTGGGAAGACTGAAACAATTGATTTTTGAGTATTGTATTTTGTTCTGTTACAATCCTTAGTCACTTGGCATGCATTTCAAAGTTTAATGCAACATTTGTGCAACAACAACTCCACCAATGTTAACTGCAGATAAGGAGACTCAACTGTACTACTTGATTTATCATTGTTGAGAATAATCACATTTACTCCCTGGTTTGTGATTTGATGTTATATGTATATTAACTGTAACTGTTTATATCTTGCTTATGTTGCATTGGCAACACTTGTTCAGTGTAGTTTTTGTTGCTTGTGTGGTATGTAGAAGTGTGCTATGCCATGTGCGTGATTAATTCCACCCTTTAATAAAGCCTCTACTTAATTATCATCGGCCTCTGATTTACCTTTTAAATCTTTACAGCACAGCGTGGTTCTGATATTGAACACGCTAGAGGCGAAGCATTTATATTTGTCTTGTGGAATTTATTTGTTTGGAACGGAATCACGCGTTAAGTGAAATTTGAAATGGCAGCACGTGATGAGAACACAAGGTATTGTGTTGAGCCGTTTAACGGTAAAAACTTTTCTCTGTTTAAGAGCCGTGTTGAAGCTGTGTTTGCGGCCAAAGAACTTGATAAATATTTAGACGTTGAAGCGGATGAAACGAAAGTTGCTGAAATCAAAGATGCAAAAAAGGCTTACGCATTGCTGCTAACCCTTTTAGATGATGCTATATTGGCGACCATGTCGAGTGAATCTTCTGCATGTGAAATTTGGAGCAGTTTAAAGAATAAATACCTGAAGGTGAGTGCAGTTAGTCAAATATTAGTACGAAAGAAATTATCGACACTAAAGAAACGCCGAGATTGCAGTATGCAGTCACATATTAACGAACTGTTGGCGATCGTAAATGAACTGCGACTCTCGGGTGCTGAAGTCAAAGATATGGATGTAATTATTTATTTGTTGATGTCGCTACCTGCTGAGTACGACATTATTAAATCGACGATTGAGAACCAGCCAAATGAAATGCTTACGCTGGACTTTGTCATGCAAAGACTCTTGAATGCTGAAGAATTGCAAGGTGAGAGAAATTCTTACGATTCTAGTGTTTCTGGCTCAAGTAATAACGTAGCTTTTAGCGCTGATAAACGTAATATCATCTGCCACAAATGTAAAAGTAAAGGTCATATCGCCAAGTTTTGCAAGAGAAAATTAGTTTGCTTTGGATGTGGACGTCCAGGGCATTACAAGAAGGACTGCAGATTTAAGCATAAATCAGATTACAAAGAATCGGCTGCAGTAACATTCATGGTTGGCGAGCCTGCTGGAAATTTCATTCTGGATTCTGGAGCTTCTACGCACATGTGTAATAAAGGTGAGTGGTTTGAAGAAATTAAACCTTTTTCTGGAACTGTTGCATGTGCTTCGAAAAATGATGTTTTAAAGGTAGAAGGTATTGGTACAGTACCTGGAACATTAAATGGAAGAGAAATATTACTTAAAGATGTACTATATGTGCCTGAGTTGAACGGTCAATTAATATCTGTGAAGAATATTCAAAAAGCAGGTTACAGTGTAATTTTTAAGAATGATGTAGCTGTTATTGAAAATAGGAATGAAAAATTTGAGTTTGCTAAACTCAATGAGAAAGGACAGTATGTGAGTCAATTTGAACCTGTTAAAGCTTCAACATACATTGCAAATCATAATGCAGAATTATGGCACAGGCGTATGGGGCACTCATCTGATAAAATACTAAAAGAAATGGGTTTGCCAGTATCTGAGTCACCATCAAGTTTTTGTGAAGAGTGTGTAATAGCAAAACATTCCAACACTCCTATAAACAAAGGCCCTAGAAGCAGAGAGCATGTGCCGATGAGAATGGTACACACTGACATATGTGGTCCCATTGATCCACCCACTAGGGAAGGTGATAAGTATTTTGCTACAATCATAGACGATTTTTCTAGATTTACTGAAGTGCATCTCTTAAAGCACAAGGGTGACATTGATGAAGTGTTTAAATTGTTCCTAAAGCAGAATCCTGACCTCTACAAAATCCGGTGTGATAATGCTAAGGAATACGTGTCTCGTGAACTAGCTCGTTATTGCAAGAAAAATGGTGTTATGATAGATCCTGCTCCTCCATATTCACCTCCTTTGAATGGTGTGGCTGAGAGAGCCAACAGATATCTTTTAGAGAAGGCTCGAGCTCTAATATGTGAAGCAAAGCTTTCTAAATCCTTTTGGGGTTATGCTGTACAGACAGCTGAACATCTTAAGAATAGAATTCCAAATCAGACTGTTGAAAATCTACCTTATGAGCTCAAATATGGGAAACCACCTGATTTGAATATTATTAAGGTGTTTGGATCTGATGCATACATGAGAGTTCTGGATAACTTAAGAAAGAAATTGGATCCAAAATCAAAAAAAGATGATTTTGATTGGATATTCTACCATGGGTTATCGTTTACTGGACCCAGTCACAAATCATGTTGTGGTTTCTCGAAATGTATTGTTCAATGAAGAGAAAAAGAAATGTATCTCAGTTCAAGATGTTTTTTCCATAGAAAGTAAAGATCCTGCTAAAGATGAAGAAATATGTCATTCAACTGATGTAGAATTTAGAAATCTAGAAGAAAGGCATGAAGAAATTACTAGGCAAAGAAGAAATATAAAATTACCTGTAAAGTTGAATGATTACTTTGTGTATGAAGCTAATGTGGCAACTCTTGACACAGTAATATATGAGGATATAGAAACATTGCCAAAAGAAGAGCAAGTCCTATGGAGGAAAGCCATGGATGAGGAAATAGCTTCTCTTAATAAAAATGAAGTGTGGAAGTTAGTCAACTTGCCAAAGGATGAAAAGCCAATATCCTGTAAATGGGTGTTGCGTATCAAACGAAACAATGTTTACAAAGCTAGACTGGTGGCTCGTGGCTTTGAACAGGAGCCAGGCATTGATTATTTTGAGACCTATGCTCCTGTAATTAGCACATCATCACTTCGACTTGTCCTAGCTATCATTATACAAAAGAATCTTGAAATCTATGCACTAGATGTAAAGACTGCATTTCTGAATGGTGATCTCCAAGAAACAATCTACATGGAACAACCAATGGGCTACAGTGACAACAGTGGTCGTGTGTGCGAGCTTCTTAAGAGTCTTTATGGACTTAAGCAAGCACCGAGGCAGTGGTTCAAGAGATTTACTGATTTTATAATTCAGTTAAGCTTCCGACAACTAAACTATGAAGCATGTATTTTTGTGAGAAGAACTAAACAGAGTGAAATATTTATTGTGCTGTATGTGGATGACTTGCTTATTGCTGGTTCTAATGATTCAGAGGTAAGAACTGTGATTGAATTACTTAGAAATGAATTTGAGATGTCCAAGGCTGAAGTTGCAAATGAATTTCTAGGAATAAGCTTTGAATATTCACAGAACAAACTTACTTTAGGCCAAAATGCTTATGTTGAAAAATTGTTAAACAGATTTAGAATGTTAGATTGTAAGCCATCTGATACTCCCCTAGTGCCTAAGTCAACTTCATCAAATTTTGTGAATGGTGAAAGATTTCATGGCCCTTATCGTGAACTCGTAGGTGCTTTGCTGTACCTATCTATGACAACTCGTCCTGATATTCTGTATTCTGTGAACTGTCTGAGTCAGATACAAGAGCAACCCACTAACAGTGCTTGGGCTGGTCTAAAGCGAATTCTTCGATATTTAAAAGGGACATCTGATCTCAAATTATTATTTTGTAAATCTAATAGTGTTGATATTATGTTAAATGTTTATGTTGATGCTGATTGGGGGTCAGATACATATGATAGAAAATCTATTTCTGGGTATATTATTTTCTTTAGTGATTGTCCTGTAACTTGGTCTGTTAAGAAGCAAACATCTATTGCTCTGTCCTCTACTGAGGCAGAAATTTTGGCTTTAGCAAAAGCTATTCAGGACCTAACTGTATTTTATAATGTAACAAAGGAAATTTTAGGAGTCGACAACATTAAAGTTTCAGTTTATGAGGATAATCAGTCTGCAATTAAAGCAATATTAAGAAAGTAATTGTGCTAGACTAAAACATTTGGATATTAAATTAAGGTATGTTAGAGATATTGTAAAATTGCATGATATAAATCTTGTATATGTTTCTAGTGAAAATCAGTTAGCTGATTTATTTACAAAATGCTTGCCTAAACCAAGATTATGTTATTTAAGAGATAAATGTAAATTAATATGTGATTAAGGGAGGATGTTGAGAATAATCACATTTACTCCCTGGTTTGTGATTTGATGTTATATGTATATTAACCGTAACTGTTTATATCTTGCTTATGTTGTATTGGCAACACTTGTTCAGTGTAGTTTTTGTTGCTTGTGTGGTATGTAGAAGTGTGCTATGCCATGTGCATGATTAATTCCATCCTTTAATAAAGCCTCTACTTAATTATCATCGGAATCTGATTTACCTTTTAAATCTTTACAATCATAAAGCATGTTATTTGATTTAAAGTACATTTAGCACTATTTTACAGTTACTTATTACCATTATACTTACCATTATACTTATAGTTACTTACATCAAGCAGTGTTTGGAGCTTTTTATCCTCCAAAATATATAAAAGGAAATCTCTATCTTTGATGGAACTATCCGATAAGCACTGTATCGTGTCTAAGCTATCTAAAACTACAGATATAGCACCTGAAAAATAAAACATATATTATTACTAAGTCTCATCACAGAATAATTAAAAAGAGGAAAAAAAAATACACCAAATAAATAATAAACCATTACTACATTATATGGTGCTAATACTTTCAAATACGCTCTTATGAAAAGCAAAACAGATCACTTCTAAAATACACAGTGTTTAAGAAGTGATAAATACAGGGTGTTTAGAACTGAACTGGACAACAACAAAAGATGGGACGACACACTTTAAGATGAGATACTAGAATACTGAGTAAATTAAAGTGGCTATCTAAGGAATCAACTTCCCATTTTGGAATACTTTGTAAGATATATCCTAAGTTTATAAAAGTTATTTTTAAGTTGCATTCCTATCTATCCTAATTTCAGCTTACAAATTCCTTACCAGAATGAGGTTTTAGAATCACGAATTTAGAACTTGAAAGACATTACTTACTGAATGAAAAATTCAGGCTTTTTAAAGAAGTAAAATTCTTCAAAATATAGGGTGTTTATAAAGTCCCGGACCCATTTTGATGTTTAATAACTCATAAAATAATAAAGATAGATTAAAGTTAATAACATAAATGGTTAGATAGACTCAAAAAGTTTCATGACCCTTGTCAATGAACTTCCATGTGTGCCCCCTTCGTCGCACGGAGAATATCAAGTCGTTATTCAATTTCATGCCAGGTACCGACAAGCATGTCTGCATCCACAGAGGCTATTGCGGTTGTATTTCTGGCTTTTAAGTTATCAATGTTCGACACTCTCCTCATGTAAACGTTGTCCTTTACAAATCCCTAAAGGAAAAAGTCCAGCAGCATTCAGGTGATCTGGGTGGCCAAGGAATTGGACCTCCTCACCCAATCCATCTTCCTGTAAAATGGTCATTCAAAGAACTAGGAACGATGGTACCCCAATGAGGTGGTGCACCATCTTGTTGCAAAAAGACATGTGGCTAAAACTCTTCTACTTGTGGAAACACGAGGTTTTCCAACATGCCTAAGTATATGACTGATGAAACCTCCTTAATAAACAGACGATATTTAGAAAAGTACAGATATTTAGACTGGAAAATGAAATTATCTGAAATTAACCACATGCGCAGACGATATTTACAAAAGTAAAGATATTCAAACCTAAAAAGGAAAATATGTAAGTTATTCCATCAATAAATGCCATAAGTTTGTTTATATCTTCATTATTTTATGAGTTATTAAACATCAAAATGGGTCTGGGACTTTATAAACACCCTGTACTTTTCACATTTTTTAGTTAATACTTGTGTTGCGACTGCTTCATCATTTACACATGACATGAAACTAAGTTCACAGATTGCACATACCATGAACTAAGTTATCATTTATTGTAAAAGCATGTAAAAAGCATTTAATGCTTATGATAAAATGCAGATTAGAGTTTTTTTATTTTAAAACCGAAATACAGCAAGAAAATAACTTTGATGCATGAACACTTGTATGCTGTTTATGCATCTGTTACAGACCTAAAGCAGTAAGCATACTATAAACACACGAAGTTTTTAAGAAAAGACACTAAATGGAATTTTACTTTTCCATCAACAAGTTCTGCTGTTTTAGGCACAGCCACTATGAAGTCTCTTACAGTCTAACCATTGCACATCTTACAAAGCTAACTACTGCCAATTTAGATACAAAAATTAGTACTAATTAAACCCAACATACTCCCATAATGCGATTAAAACAAATTATTATTTTATTTATCAAATGGGAATAACTTTATTGATTTTTCATATTTTACTAGCTTAAAGATGTCTGCAATTTACATCTTAGTAAGCCATTTTTTTTTACATTAATTAAACCTTCATCCTTGTTCTGCTATACCGAAATGAAAACAGATATCTTTTTATTTGATTCTTCTAAACACTAGATCATTTTTATTAAATTCAAAGCTCTCTGATTACCTACATTTAAAGTCATGAATATGTTCTCCAGCCATGCTACATATTTGACTTCAGTACTTAAAATTCATTGGGTTTTTTCCTTGAACACTAGTTTAATGGACCTGCGCAGAGAAAATGCTTTTATGAGTTTCTAGAACTCGAGTATAATCTGCTTTGCAGCATACAATAATGTCTTCTTTAAAAATATATAGTCTATTTTCTTTCGAAATAGACTTCATTTTCTTCTCTAACAGGTTTCTTCTCTTTCACTTCCCTTTCCTGAATCTTTTGTTTCATCTTAACTCGAAATATCTGACTTCTATATCTGTTTTCTCTTTACTTTAAGCAACAGAGCCCTTTTCATATGAAATTTCTGACTTTTTTTCCAACTTTCTCCCTTACCAGAAACATTGTGCTGATCCTCGGGAAAATTCACTGCATTTCAGCACATTAGCAATTTTAATATTTTTTTACTTTAAATATGTGTTCTTTTTAATTCTAAACATTCTTTCATAATTTAGCATTTTCTTGTCATCTACTTCATTTTTATCTACTGTTTTACAAGTTTCACTTTTTCTACAGATTTCTTTTTTATTTTTTTTATTTTCAATAGCATTTTGCCATTGTTGTTCCTCTGATCCATTTATAACTTTTCAGGTGTTAATAAACCAAAAAGTTACTTATACTTCTTGCCCCTTACTTCTTCTTCAAGTTCTTCATTTATTAATTCATTACTTCAAGGTACTGATTTTTTTCCCCTTTTTGAAAATTTTTAACTGCAGTTCCCATTCTGTGCTCCATAGAGTCCACATCTGATGCGGGAAAACAGAATAAATAAAAATTGATGAAATTAAATAAGAAATAAATAGAATAAAAACTTTAAAAAAAAAAAAAAAACCTTCTGAACAGAAATTTGGCAAGTTAAGTTCTGTATCTCTTCTAGTAGATAATATGCTCTTCTTGTAGATAATGTCACATGTAAATGCACTTTTTGTTATGAAACTATTTAAAACAAATGTTTTTTTTCCCATAACTTGTTCCCATTTTTCATGCCTTAAACAGCAGAACTGGCCAACGGCCAACTGAGTGTTATTTTGACCAACTTGAATATTTCTCATTGATAAGGTCAAGTGCACGGTGTATTTTTTAATATACATTTAACATGTTGTACACAGTAACAAAACACTCGAGTTATAGTGGCTAACTGCAGTTTTAAAATGTTCTTGTAGTGAGAACAAAGAAAAATGTTATATTTTAGAGTTTAGTTCCTGGGTCAGATAAAGCACTTTTGATCACATGATGATAGCAAATATTTATCACAGAAATAAGACTTATGAATTTTTTTAATATACAGCTGAATGTTTTATTATTGTACAGGAAACTGTTGTAACCTCACTTAAACAATTGTTAATCAAAGTCAAAACTGGATGGCACTTAACCATATAGTTTTTACAAACAAGCATTTCATAGATCGAAGCTAGTGATTCAGCCATTTAGAACATCTGCTGTATCCTTTAATTTAGTTTTTGACAATGATAACAGTGATTTAAAAAAAAGAAAAGGTAGAATGTGGCTGGGTCCCCTAATCCCCAATCGCCTTTTAAAAGGGAGAGTATATAAGGTATTTTCTCCCTCCTTTCTGCAAGTCTTCATTGTGTAACAGTACCACACTCGGCTGGTATCCGAGAGGGCCAGGTTCGAGGCCGGGTGAGGCATTGCCACATTTTTCCCATCTTCCTGTATCAAAATAACCTAATGACTCTACAAAATAATCAGGAGATATTCGATCAAAAAAGCATGCGTTAAAAAGCTATTTAAAAGAACATCTGTATTAATTCTAGACAGATCTAAACACTTTTTTCTTAATTCAAATGATGGAGGTATGGCAAGACTTTTACCTTTCATTCTAAAGGAAGATATTAATTTGATTTAAAAATGCACACAACTTTGATATTTATATTCAGTGGTCACAAAATTAATATTAACAAATTCAAAAATTTATTCACGGTATAGATAGGTACTTTGTACTAAGGTATAGCCATTGGTCAAATAACACTCTTGTCCAACAAATTAATGATATGACTGATAATGTGAAAGAAGCACTTATCAGTCACATCGGGTGTACCAAATTTGTGCTACAGCTGGATAAATTGACTGATGTTGCCAGGTTAGTTTTAAGAGTTTCTTAAGCTTGTTTATAAAGCTATCAAGAGAAATTTCTTCTTTACACCAACTAAGCAAGCACATCAAGAAGCGAAACATTCAATCTTCTGGATAAATTCTTCTAATCAAATGAAACACTGTGCGAAAACTGTTGATATATACCCTGAAGGTGAAAAGGCAATGCTGTATCATAATGCTGGAGCTAATACTGAAATTAAAGATAAGGCAATGAAATGTAGCAGCAACCAATGTATTCTTCATAGGCATGCACAATTTTCAAGAGAAATACCTTTTGAGTTTAAGATAGTGTTAAATGGAATTTAAAAATGAGAAACTAAATAAAACCATGATCTCTTAAAAGCAGGCTCTTTCAACTAATGTGTGAAGATGGGAAGCTACAATCCCTCTTGCTACATGATGAAGTACAATGGTTATCTTAAGGAAAAGTGCTGACACATTTGATTGAACTGCATGCAGAAGAGCCAGTAATATTTTTGATGGTCTATAACCTTCTGCTGGTGATAATTTTTAATGATAAAGCCTGGGTTTGCAACTTAGCATATTTGGCTGGCATTTATAACAAACTGAATCTATCAAAGAAATCAAACTATCAAAGCAAAGAAAAAGTGCCACAGTTTCTGCCTGCACACACCATAGAGTCTTCTTTTAAGAGTAAACTTATGTATTGGTTGGACAGCATAGAAAAGAAATATACTGACTCTGCTTCTTACACACAAAAAATTCTTGAATGAAAATAATATAAAAATTAAAGAAAAATACTCATGCGCATCTCGCAATATTCAAGTCATGTTTCAATATTATTTTACAGTAGCTCAACAGAAGGAGTCTGATACCTGCATGTGCTCAGTATGCATGAAAAAATAAAAAAATGAATCCAGTTTAAATTTAGCAGAAGTCATCTTACAGTGAACTACAAATTGTGTTTCAAACCCAAAGTCTAATATAATTTTGCCTGCATTTAGGATAAAATATAAAAATCTTGTTTGAGAAAGCAAAATTAGCATTGCTACCTTTCTGAACTAGATATCTCTGCAAAGCGGGATTCTCTGCTATAAAAATACCAAAACAAAACATAGAAGTCGCTTCAATGCAAAATCAAATATTCACCTGCAGTTTATCAATTCAATTTAAAATGGGAGAACTGAGCCAAACAGTGCCATTACATTTGTCTCATGAAAAGTTCATACATTATTTCACACTACGTCTTAATATCGGCCAACTGTTGCAATATAGTGCACTCTGTTTAGTAAAATTAAATTGAAATTGCTTTTTTGTAAGGAATAATAAAAAATTTGGATGACAAATCATGAATGAATTACTATGCTTATTGAACTGGATATAATTCATTGTTGCTCTCACTATAATCTGTTTCAATAGAAATGGTTTGATTAACAGAACTACAAAATAAGTTTCTTTGTGAGGCAAAATTTTGACAAAACCATGGGTTTAGTTGATGATCGAGAATACATCGATATATTGTTGTAAATTTCAAAGTTTTAAAAATAATCTTGCTGTATGGATATTGTGTTGTTTAGATATTTCTTTATTTTCCTTTGTAGACTCATATCCTCAACGGGATTTGAATTTTGGACGTCCAATTGCTAGCCAGAAGCAAAGCCATGAATTAAGAAGAGAGAAAATGTGTTACATTATACCCCACTTAAAGGGCAATTGAGTAGGTAGTTACCCAATAGCCAAATCCTGGTGATGACATATTATCGTCCATTACATTTTAGTTCAGAAATTATCTGGGAGTCTCTTAGAATTTTTCAAAGCCAGGAAACCAAACAAATCTGCAATACCCTGCTGGAATTCAAACTCCTGACATTCCAACTGCCAGCCAGATGTGTTTCCAATTATACCACAAAGGCATGTGGTAAGGAGGGATAAAAACCATTATTATCTATAACCTCTTCCACAAATAACACAACACCAAAACAATATTAACTTGTAAGACAAAGAGTAGGCCTAAGAGGCTTCACTACAGAAACTGATCCTAAAAAGTAAAAACGTTTGGGAAGCGCTGATCCATAATATAAAACTTGTTTCTTAAATTTCATTTATTTAATGAATTTTCGGCTCTTTAACATAAACTATTACATTTCTTGAAACACTTACTTTTATTATTTTTCATTCTGTAACCTAATATCAGTTGGAACACATCAAATAAAAATAAACATTTGACATCAACTAACAAGTAATCCAAGATAATCGCAGTAATACAAGATAGTTTGCATATGTTATGCAGCCAAATATTTGTGATCCTAACATATTTGCCTTTTTCTCTGCCCAAACCTATTTTCTGGAGGAGAACAATCAGTAAATTTTGTTGGATTTCAAATTAAGAACAAATGCTGGAGTTAAAAATGCTTCAACTCATATTTACTTTCCTAACCCAGAATAACATTTTAATGCTTTGAGCAGTGTGTGACTCAAGCATTCTGGTTTTCCATTTAATTGTGGTCTGTACAGAATTGCATAATGAAGCATAATATCTCTATTTCTGCATCAGACTTTTAATTTATGAGAGATGTACTCACTGTCCTTGTCATAGTCAAATTTTGATACACAGAATGCTTTGCTTCATATATGCATTGTAAATTTGATTTTCTTAAAATAAGCCAAAGAAAATGAATATAACCATCTAAAATGTCTTTTCTTAACTCAGATGCTCACTTCTACACTGGAACACAAACATTTATATGTATTAACTACTTTGATTTTGTTGATCTTGTAGATTTAATTCTAAATGGTTAACTTGTTTGCTCAATTTTTAAACAAAGTTCATAATATTATTTCATTTTTTTCATGATAACAGAGAATTAAATACGAGTTTCCTTGCTGTTTAAATAGTCAAGTTTCCAATACCAAATAGTTGCATGATTTAATTTTTCAGAGATTAAACATGCTTTTTGTTTTATTGATATCTACTTCATAAAGTTCTTTCTCATGTTTCTTTACCTTCAAAGATAATTCTTCCATATATGGAAATTTTCCTACTTGATTTTCAATGAATTTTACATCAGATTTTATGTCATAGCACTAACAAACAAAAATTATTACTTAATTCTGAAGATACAAGAAATTCTTTCGCATACACTTTCAGTTTCAATGTCTTCTTCACCCTAGCTTCAGTAAGTTCGGTTTTCTTTAAAAGGAAAGCTTCATTAGAACCATTTTTAGGAATTTTTAATGCTTGCAATTTAAACAGTCAAGAATAACTTTAATAAAGAGTTTTGATATCACTACACACATAAGTAAATCACAAAATTTTGCGTCGGAGCACAGTGAACCTCCAATTTTCTGCTGAATGTGAATTATTTTCAGAAAGAAAAACTAAACCTGATTTTTGTAATTTTTTTTGTGAAAGCAATAGTTTTTATCAGAATAAATATCTCTTTTGCATTACTGCACTTGTGCTACAATTTCTGATAAAAAGAGACAAACTAATACACACAAAATATTTGCATTCACTGGCTATTGCATTTTCACTTGATTTTTACCTTTATACAATTTGGGAGAGAAGAGAAAAAAAAGCAACACCATGAAAGATTAAATAGAATGTGACGAAAAATGGCAGAGAGATAATGGGAATACAAATAAGTTCTTTTAATTTCCAAAACATAGTACACTACAACATCAAACATATGGTGTGATTCAGTGGGAAGTAGGACTACCTCTTGTTGCAATATAGAAGCAACACACTGAGGTACGCTAGTAAATAATGTCCTCAAGGATGTAGTATTGTATACTTTCAAGCATGTTCTCCAGTTCACCCGTCAATTGCAGTTGTCACAGATCAAGGAAACAAACTATATTGCACAAATGCTTGACAGGTGTCAGATCCTGAGACCTCACATACTCCCAAATATTTGGATTATGCTTGGATTTTTAGGTTTATATCAACATGTTCTACTTTTGTAACCATCTAAATGTTACCAATTTTAAACATGTAAAGCTACCTGCTATCAGTTTTAGACAAATAGATTAATAATTAGTGGTATATGATGTAGAAAGAAGCATTAAATCACTAGAATTTTACTTTTTACATAGAAATAAAATCACAAAGCATACTTACTTTCTGCTATTTAATAACAAAATAAGCAAATTCAATTCAAATTCATACAAATCTTGCTGATTAAAAATGACAAATGAAATATAAATAGATACAACAGAATTGACAGAATATACCCACATCACAAGTACTCCCCAAGTTAATTATATGACACACTGTGTAATTGTTTCTATAAAATGGCTATTTTCACGTTTAAAACCACTACTTGTTATAAAGTATTATCTAAATATTTGATTAATTATCTAATTTTTTACAATTATTATCTGATTTTTGCAAGTTTAAGAAAAATTAACAGATTCTAAATAAGTGACTTACTCTGACTTGCTCTGCCCCTAAGAATAAGGGCACTAGAAAGCTGGGATATCATCCCAGTCATTTCAGTAGAAATCTTGGTGGTTGATATATGTATCTTTTCTCTCTCTCTCTTTTTTTTTTTCATTTTGAATGGAAGATCTGCCAATGGACCGATAAATCATCCTATTTTGGATGTCTGTCCTTTATTAATTACAAAAAGATTGCAAAAATATTAGTTAGCACTTAGCCTATCTATTTACAAAGATTTGACAATTATAGGTAGAGTGCAACCTACAGCTGTGTCTTTTCCAGGCTTATGCCCGTTACATTAATCTTCTGCCTCCACAATGAGGCTGTCTTTGTTGATCTGTGATAGGATCGCTATAATTCCCTATTTATTGCAATAATCGTTCAATACACTGGTAGGCTGATATCTTGGAGGTTGCCTGAGAAGTGGTCTTATGTTAGTGGATAGTCTAGAAGATAATGGAGGGCTACTGCTTGAATGCCGTCCGTCCTGCATGCGCAAGATGGTCCGCTTTGACTCTTTCTATGTTGATGTTAGGTAAGATTCTGAATGTGTGTTATGTTCTTGCCACCTCAGTTGCTATTCTGCTAGTATTGCGCTCCGAATCCTATGCTTTGCTGTTTCTTCAGAGATTGAAAGACTGAAGTCTGTCATAGGTTTGAGCATCCCTTCCGTCTGTCTGTAGTGTCAGTAGGTTTGTTACCTTTTCCTCCTGTGTGCTCCCTGACTCACTTAACGGTGAGTGGGGTTTTCTCTTGGATGATAATTAAGATATCTTTAAGTACTTTGATGTGCAGGGTCTTGGGACCTCTTTTATTAAGAGCCTGCATCATGCTCATGTTATCAGTGAAGAACTGAGCGTCTTGTTCCTTTGCCACATTTTCCTAGATTGTTGCTGACTTCAGGGCAAAGGATGTTCTTTGGAACACTGCTGCATGATCGTTCATTCTATATGCTTCATTGTATACTTCATTATTGTTTTTTAGAACAACGAAAGCAGCTCTCACCTGATCATCGATCTTTGACACGTCACCGAATGTCTCACACTTGGTCCCTTGAAGGGCACTTTTTGACCATTTAATGTGATGCTCCATCACTGGGTGTTTAGAGTGCATCCTAAATTTCTACTCCACACATTCACTACTTACAATGAAATTTCCCTTGAGACTTGTGGCCTCCTATACTGAAATAGTCGGTATGTTATTTTCTCAAACTGGGCTTTAAGGTCTAGCGGTATTGTGCCTACCAGCACTTGGAGTGCCACCATTGAAGTTGTGGAGTCGGTATCCATTATTTTTAACAAAGCAATTTTCTGTGACATACTCTCACTGTATCAGTCATCCAAACGGGATACCCATAGATGATCATCCTGTCTATTCCTCTAACGTAGAGTTCTTTTAGAGCCCTGCCTCTGAGATTCCATTTTGCACTGACTATACTACTCAGTTTGTTGATTCCTTCCAACTTCTGTTAGGTGCAGGGCCCATAACAACTTTTTGTCTAGCACGAAGCCTAAGTATTTTAGTGTATTCTGACGTCTTGGCGGCACCCGATGCCATTTGATGCATGAGGAATTAGATTTGATTTAGTGTCCTTTAGGGAACATTATTAACTGAGTTTTTTAGGCACTGAATCTTTGTAAGTATTGCTTTAGTTCGTCAGAATTTAAAGGGCGTTTTCAGCTTTTCCTTGTATTGATGTTCTGTTGCCTCGCACAACGATGACTATAAATTCTTTTGCGTAGGCCTGGAGTTTAGCCATAGAATTAAAGTCTAATTTTAAAGCTGTATCTGCTGTGACATTCCACAAAATGAGACCTATGTTCGACATATGTGGTACTCCTTTGTAGTTTTAACTCAGTTCCATTTGTAAGTAACTTGCTTATTCTCTAAGTAAATTTTCATAAGGTTATAAAGGTTGTGGAGACACTTTAATTCCTTTAATCCGGATTTTGGTGCAGGCCACCATAAACTGATTGAAGGTGGACATTACATCGAAGGACATAATACAAGCATGTAGGTTCTCCCTGTGGTTTTGTAGTATAGTTTTCTGGAGGCAGTTCAGTGCATCCACTGTGATTTTCCCTTTCATGAATCCAAACTGAGCGGTAATGAACAGATTATTTGAATCTAAGTAGTGCGTCAGTCTTTGGATAATCATTGATACAGTAGCTTGCCCCATGCTAACAGCAGGCAAACTGGCATGTAGGCTCCTTGCTTTTTCCTGGGTTTACCTTCTATGTGGAACAAAATATGCTACACCTGCTTCCCTTCGGAGAAGTACCCCATGTCCAAGCATTTATTAAAATTTGACAATAATAAATCTTCATTTGTGCACCCCAACTCGTGTAATAATTCCATTGTGAGATTGTTCAAGCCCGGGGGTTTACCCTTTTTTAGTGTAGCTATTGTTCTTAACTCATTTTTGCTAAAGAGGACGTTACTGTCCATGTCTGGGGGGGGGGGGGAGGCTAGAGTAGGTTCTCATTCTTGAGTGCTCAGTCGTATCGTCTGTCATGTCATCCCGTGGAAAGTGGTGTTTCGTTATTTCCTGGATTGCTTCCTCTGTGGTTGTGGTTCTTTTACCAGCTTCCCTCTGTAATATGCTAAGCTGCAATTGCCCTATGTTAGTGCCTTGGCCACATCAAAGTGCATACCGTATAAGGTATTTCTCCCGCCTTCTTCGCATGCCTTCGTGGTGTAGTGGTCTGCATGCTCGACGCGTAACCAAGAGGTCCGTGGTTCGATTCCCGGCGAAGGCGTTGCTCATTTTTCATGTCTCCTGCTTCGAAATAACCTAATGTCTCTACACTGGTGCCCGAACTAAAAAAGGTGGTGGATGATGATTCTCCACCTCCAGGATTTGGCGATTGGGTCCCCAAAACTCCAGTCGCCCTTTAAAAGGGGGAGTATATAAGGTATTTCTCCTGCCTTCTTCGCATGCCTTCGTGGTGTAGTGGTCTGCATGCTCGACGCGTAACCGAGAGGTCCGTGGTTTGATTCCCGGCGAAGGCGTTGCTCATTTTTCATGTCTCCTGCTTCGAAATAACCTAATGTCTCTACAACCGAAGGGTGAAGTAATTGTGATATTATCCCAGAAAGTATCTCAGGATATTCGTTTTTCTCTGTAAAGTAGCTTTCTGTACTTTGCTGGTTCAATGTTGTATTTCTTTCTATTAATTTTCTTCCCCTGCGGTCCTTTTGGTAATCATTTTCTTATGGCCCTTACTCTTGCACAATTGTTGTAATTCCAAAGACCACCATGGCCGGTTTCATGGTCTTACCCTGCTTTGATCTTTTAGATATGTAACTTCATAGACCTTGCGCAGATCTTTTACGGTTTTCTTTATGTGGTTGTCTATGCCCTCAATTGTTGTTAGTGGAATCATTATATCTCGTTCAGTCATTTTCGGATGCTCATTTTGATTTTTCTTGTTGACCATCTCATAGGTTATGTTGTTATGGTGTTATGGTTGCTTAGATTCACTTTGTATGTGACAATCCAGTTTATCACAACCATGTTTTCTGCTTTCCATAGTATGGTGAGTTCCACTCAGCAGTTGCCTTGAGGGCCTGCAGAAGTTGATATCTCAAAGGAGTTACTGAGAATAGTTAGGTCTGAGGCTGCAATGAACTCATAGACCTTTAATGTCTCTTGAGTCAGTATGGCTTGGCTTCCATAATGGACTTTTTGCTTTAAAGTTTCCATTGATAATTATTAAGACGTCTGTGTTTCCTTTTGACAACCTTTTCAGGATGGAAATAATTGGCTCAGTGTCTTGCAGTGGTGAACAATAAGTAAAGAAAAAAAAATATGTTGATCCTTGTTCTATTTTTATTGCAACAATGTGAGGAGTGTT
The DNA here is from genome assembly GCA_000611955.2 of Stegodyphus mimosarum. Lineage (NCBI taxonomy): Eukaryota > Metazoa > Arthropoda > Arachnida > Araneae > Eresidae > Stegodyphus > Stegodyphus mimosarum. The sequence continues at coordinate 304,756 of KK114948.1, forward strand.
CAACACCTTCATTGCCACTCTTGTATGATCTTTTATTATAATTTCCATTTTGATGTTTTCGTACGAGTCTAGTACATTTTGTTGTTGATGATATAAGGCTCTTGTACACATGCTATGCTGAGTTTCTTGTCTTCATTTTCTAGGTTAGCTTTTAGTTCCTCTGTTGCACTCCATCAGTGCTTAATGTTAATTTAGAGTACTTTGATACTATCTATAATTAATACATTGTTTTTGCAATTTTAATTCTCTGTTAAAGCATGGGTGCTCTTTACTTCTGTATCGCGGTTTACATTACGTCCTGTGTTGTATCTCTATTTGGCTTTTATATAATTTATGCATGATTTTTCTTTTTCTTTACAGGCTCATGCTTAATGATCCCGATCCACAACCTACATATTTTTCTTCTTCTCCGCAGTTTTTGGCACTATGATTGAAGCCTAGGCACTTTGTACACTGTGATACCTTTAAATACTCGTGCACATTATTCTTTGTTCAGGGCAAATTAACTTTTCTATTTTTCATTAATGTTTTGAATGTTTGTGTGTCTACTGTGATTACCTAGTGATTCCCGTTTCTCGCTTTTATAGGGAACAGAACTTCTATTGCACTTGTTTCATATTCTGTGTTGTGATTAAATGTTTATATTATAAACTATAACTCTTGGGTTAGTTCTTGTGGGTGCTTAGTCTCTATAATGTCTTTTAGTTTTCTATTTTGGTTTATCACTTCTTTGAGGATTTATTAGAAAATCGCTTTTTTGGTTACTACTATTAAGACTCCTCTCTTGCTTATTTTCTTCAGATTTTTAACAACTACTTTCAGTTTCTTGGAGGTTGATGTGTTTAATTAGCCTTTCTTTAACTTTCTCTGATGTTTGTTACATGTCTCTCTTGGGATATACCAACAACACATGCTCCGGTCCTGAGTCCCCATTTTAGGGTTGTGATCTTTCAGAGTTCAAGTGGCTATGAATGTTTTTATTGTTAGATCTTCATTTAACTTTGTTTGCATAGCTTAACTTCTCTGATGCAACAAGCCCCTGAACATATTGCTCTATATGTTGTGTACACTCTACTTCACTTTCTAATTTAGCAATTCTTAAAACTCTGTCTAGTAATAATCCTTAATAGATTTACAAACTTTTCTTTCTTACGAATCTATTCTTGGGAATAGATTCATTAAAAATTAAACCTTCTAAATCATTCAGGCAACTATGTGCCTCCTGCAAATAAACAGCTTTGAGCAGAATCTGTATCAGATATTTGCCATATGGCTACCTGTTCCTCTGGTCATTAAATTCTTTTTATTAACAGAGGTCTTTTTCATTTCAAGCCTCACAGCCAAATATATATGTGAATAAACTTAGCTTTTATTCTCATTTTCCCCTTTCATCTACCAATACATCAGCTACCATTTCAAATAATTGTTTATTGCCTTAATTTTTTCTCAATTTTCTCCCACATTTAAAAATTTAAATAAAACTAAAACTTAATTAACTTCATTTATTTTGTTAAATAAAATAATTTCTCTTCACTTAATAATCCCTTCAAATTGTTTGCTGTACTTATTAAAACTCTCACCCCTCTCTAGTCTATCCCATGACAGACATCAGAAGATGCAACACTTAGAGGTATTCTTTTTTATACTCAAGAAACCTTGTAGATACCACATGGACTAAATTACATAATTTAGAAAACTGAGCAGGATGACTACTGTCCTTTTAATTACAATTGCATTTGCACACATCTACTTTTTTTTTTTCAGAAGGGCAAAATTGAGCATTTTACAGATATATTACAACTTATTAAACTCGGCGTTTTAACTTTTTGCACACAAATACACACACACAGAGATGTGTATATATATAGATATTATTACTTTTTTTCTCACAATAAAAGAATGTCACTCTAAATATTATTCATATCTCAAGTAACTGTAAAATAATTTAATCTGCGATTCATAAATGCAATACTTCACAGGCAACTGAACAAAACAAATAGGTCAAATTTTTCATTATCTTTTGTATCAGTGATATCTACTGATGAATTTCCACTGATAAATTTTACTGATGAATTTGATGATGTGCAAACAAATAACTTCAAAAGCCCTGAATTTTCTCTCTTGTGCCATCAAGTTTCAAAATTGATACAAATACTTTTCATAGTTCTTGTATATACATATATGAATGCTTTTTATGAACTTACCTGCAGCAGTAATTTCATCTTCTATCCCATATTCAGAACTTCCATCATAAATAGGATCATAATAAAAATTATTCCATTTAGGACTTGAAACAGCTGCTATTACAGCACCCTGAAATATATTATGTTTGTTTATAAATATATTTACGTAAAGTGTGTGCACGCATGTGTGTGTTATACACGCATGCACACACTTTAGGTAATATACCATAAATAAATAAAAAAAATTCAATTTTTAAAGAGCATGGGGCATTCAACTAAGCCACAACTGGTTGTTTTCAATATCTGTTACATAAAACTATAAATCGCTTGATATACATTTAATAAATAAAAAAAGGGGAGGTCATTCAGTACTTTATAATATGATTAATTTCTACAGCAAAACAACATTATAATCTTGAACGTAAGAAGAGGAACCATAAATTGGAATTCGTATTCCCTTTTTGTCTGTAATTATTGAATGAAAGCAAAATGACTACTGTTAGTGATATATACTATGATAAAATACCGTACCTACAAAGCGGAGACATGTTGACATAGTAAAAGCAACAATGTCTGATTTTCTAGTCTTCCTAATAAGAACTAATATGACAGAAAGTGTTCTATGCCATTAGCCTCTTTCATATATCTATTATGGGCCTTAAAATTACATATTTATATTTTGAATAATTAATTTTCCTTTCATTTTTACTTGTCGAAAGAAAGCACTTCAATCTGGAAGTAATAAATTAAGTCTACCCAACAAAAGTCCTAGCACTTTATTTGCACCACATCAGAATTTTTAAAATTATGAGTTGATTATATTTAAATCACAATCTACCAAAATGTGGCTTGAAACAATTTGAATTTTCCATGAGCAATAAAATACTTAAATCATTTCAGACACATTTTAAGCTATTATACTTTGGATAATACCTAAATTTTAAATAACCTAAATAATCAAGATGAATGACTTTTGACGGCAAGTAAAGTATTGCTAAGTCAATTTGACAAAAGATGAAAATTAGCTTTCATGCCAATTCTCACTGCAAATTTTCATTCCTTTTCAAATTAACTTCACAAGTGTTGTTTAACTGTAAAATTACCCTTTAATTTAGTGTTTGATTCTGTAGATAAACTATAATACAAAAGCATGCATTAAATATAATAATGAAATGCAAGGAGCAAAACAGGCTTGTTATTTCCAGTATTAAAATGTGAAGAGCAATCGAAATATACTTCATAAAAGTATACAGTTTTAACATAAATTCTATTTAAGTACAACGTACAAAATTGTCCATTAATGGAAGCTTTCATGCAAAATTAAAATAAATGAATAAAAATTTAGAAAACAATTATTTGCCTATTTTTTAGACTTGAATCATAATATCATTTGAACAGATATAAATTAAAGCAATGCATTTCATCTTCACAATTCAAATGGACATCAATATAAAGTAAGAAGAAATAGCACAGTTTACAAGTATTTAAATAGCAATTTTTTTTAAATGTCAACTGAAATTACTTTATTTTTCTCATGAACAATAATATACTTCAGAATTTCAAGCAAATGTTAAGCTGTTATCATTTGGAAAACATCTCTATTTAAACGGTTGTCTCTAACAAACCAAGAAAGAAGACTTTTCGTCATAAACATTCATTCACTCGTTTCCTAATTCAAAAATAACTAAAATAAGTATTTCTTTTGATAGAAATGTTGCATCAATGGGATGGGGGAGTTAATCTGACTATAAATACTTCCTGTCGAAATTTCACAATAACTGTGATACAATATTTAATAATACATATATGTAACAAATGCCATACTTATTCTTCCAGTGGTCAATATAATTTAAAGATGGCTGAAATTTGGTATTTCTTTGCTTGTCCACCAGGTTTCACGTAATTTTCCACAACTACCTATGTTATCTCAATACATTTCTAGGCACTGCAATTGCACATCTATTTTTTGTGGGGTATGACAATATAAAAGGTTTTTCAAATGGCACTGAAAAAGCACATTTAGAAAATATCAAATATTACAATGCTAACTTATGTACAAAAACAGATGACCAATGAACATATATGGCGCATTCAATGTTTTGAAGATCATCTTTCTCAAAAAAGGACACAACTAAGCACTAATTAACAAATTCCAAACTATTCTCAATGCTTAAAAGTTCACTTAACAACTTTCAGCTAGTTTGATACAGTAAATTCATCCTACACAGAAATTTATGTTTGTAATTTTGCAACATTTCAGAAATTATAAATTTTAATACTTACAAAAAATACCACTAGTTTAATTAAAATCTTACTACATTATTATAGGTATTAGTTTGCATACTTTTAATTTTCTCCTTGCATTAAATCGCTTTAGCTCTTCTACAGTTGTTGAAAGATGTCTTTTAGGAGCACACTGTTCTCTGCCCTATAAAAAAAATTAAGCACTATTTCTAAAATATTAAAACAATTTAACCACAAATATAAAATGATTAGTTAAAATGCATTTAAATTCATTTCATATGAGGAAAATAAAATCAAGTTGTCAGCTAATAACACAAAGTTTTTGTTAAAAGCTATTTTTTGTTCTTAGAATATGGAAAAATAAATAATAAAACATATTTTTTAAAATCATGTATGCTTGATACAGAAATACTGTTACTTCCTGGGAGGGAAAAAATTCTGCATCTTGAAAATCAATGTTCAGTGAAATTTTTTTCATCTTTATATCCATCTACAGTTACCAATATAAACCACAGTTCATACAGTGTACATGGGATAGTTAAACAGTTTTCAACATACATCAGTCATCATTGATATACATACACTAATCACTACACACTCATGTCCAAAATTACCTTTACATTCATGAAATCACAGTTTGTGTAAAATGCTACATAAACACAAACATAGCATCATAACATATAAACACACACACAAAAAAAAAATTTAAATGTCATCTCCCATCATGTTTACACACTTATCACTATGTGCTTTCATGTTGGATACAATACTGTTAACCACAATTTGGTGAATTTTCCAGTCTTTAAGCAACGTGATCTTTAACGCAGTTACATTTCTAGGAGCGTATGCCTCACAACAGTGCTTTTCCATGGTGCTCCCATAAGTTCTCTATCGAATTAAAATCAAGAGATTTTGCTGGCCCCTGTACTCAGTCAGTTTTCACTTTCAAGAAATTTGTGAAAAAGCTCTATTGTCCATAAAAAAATTCAGATTCATATGTACCTCTGAGAAGTTTTACATACATTGTTAAGACATCATCCAGATATCTGTAGCTGGTCATAGATCCGCTGTTGAAAAAGTGTAGGGATGTATGCCCAGTTGATTAGTATTCCTGCCCATAAGATCACACTTGCATTACCAAAACGGTCACATTCCATTAAGTTCGGAGGAAGAATTGTTTTTCTGACTTCCACCAGATGTAAACATGGCTAGAATACGTGTTAAACTAAACATCAGCTCATCTCGAAAGACAACTTGGGACTATTGAAGTTCACTGCAACAATGACCCGTTATTGCCAGAGATCGATCTCGAAAAGTAGTTGTTTACCACCTTTTCCAGGTCTATGTAGAGTTTTAAAATTCTTTCCATTGCAAACACACTGTCTGTCTCGAAATATTCACAAGTCTCATTGTCTTCATAACTGTCTGCCCTGCTTCTTGGTGGACGGCAATTCACCATTTCACAAATTCTTCCAAATGATATTTCAGAGCCATAACAAATTGTTTTGTTACCTTTTGCACTGAAATCAAATGCTATATTGCAGATACAACTAATACACAGTTGATATCACTCAGAAATTCACCATCAAATAACACCTTGATTTATATATCAGAAACCGCTTGATCACTTTTAATCAGTCAATGTTATTAGGCTTGTCTTCGGACATTCCCTGTAAAAATGGATTAATTCAATTGAATATTTCATGAAGCATCATTGTTTTGGGGCACCGAAAGATAAATTTGGACATCAGCGTATAATGATTACATATAGAAGGTACATGACAGAAGTTATGTAATTTTTACACAGGAGTAGAAATTTTTTTAATTCATAGAAATAGTTTAAAACTAATGTTAATTCACAATTGTTTACACTAGCAATTCCTAAACTTCTCCTTTCATCAACATCTTTTAAAAAAAATTGGTTTATTCATCAACACTCTTACATTTCTTTTTTCGTTTCTTTTTTTTTTTTTCCTGTAAGATACAGCATGCAACATAATCATAATACAAATAATTCCACATAAATAACTTAAAAATAACAATTAAACTAAGACTATGAACAACAATTTTTTAAAAACGAATAGGTTTATTAGATTGTTTAAATATTTTATGTAATACGATTATTTTTAATTTTGCAATTACAAACATGTTTTAAGAACAAAATTACAAATTCTAAGTGCACAAAAGCTCAGTTTTAATTAATGTGAGGGGGCATTTGATTTACTGATGCAATTTTTAAAATATCCACCATAAAATTGCTTAACCTAGTTCTCAAGTCATCTTGTCAAAATGTTCAATTTGTTTCATGTTTTCCATTATATATTATTGACTTGACTAAAGCCTGCTCATACTAAGAAGGAAATGTCAATAACGTTGTTCGGTAACAACTTTTATTTTGGAATATTTCTCTGTGGTGACTTTTAAATTCCACAAATTAGCATACATATGTGTTTTCAATAAGACTTGAACATCCTCCTTCAATGCAGTCAACTACTCTCCTGCATCATTATATCTATACCAAGTATATACCACAGCTCAGCACTTCTATGAGCCACGTTGATACATTCAAATTTTCAATGTCTTGGAAGCAGACATTAAGATCTATTAAATTTTACAGGAGGCTTGCATATAACAACATATCTTCTGCCTGAAGTTTTGCAGTCTTCACATTTCTGTGGTCATGTTTTCTTGTGTTCTAGCATTTTACATTATTATGTTGCATTTTGGCATAAAAATTTTTATATTTTGAAAAAGTATTATTGATTTTTAAAATACATTAAATGATTTCTGCATATTTCTCCCCACATTTATTTTATATGATTGTTTCCTCACTACACATCATATCTGTATATCAGTAAATAATTAATTATTTTACAATATTAATATTTTTCGGAATCAATGGAATCTTCATTATACAGATCACTTGTCCATGCATATTTGACTTTCGGCCCCTTTAAAATTACACTGGCCCCCAGGGAGTCAATACCAACTTGTTTGGGAAACCTTAGTTAACATATTACTGCTGATAACCGCAGATAATATATAATTGTGCCACTAGTTATTTAACCTGCATATTTACATGATTAATAAAGTATTTTAAAAGGAGGATGAAAAGCTATTTGTACTATGAAAACCTCCGGAAAATAATAGAAGTAAAAAATATTAAATAAAAACTCAGTAACTTCATTAAACAAATCAGAAGACACAATATGTTTTTAAATCTCTTCATCTATAACAACATGAAAAAATCAAGGCAGATATATTTAACTGGGGTTAAGCTACATTCCTGTACATTGATTTTTTACTTTGCAAAATGTTTGTCACTTTATGAACAATATAAGTTAATCACTTACACAAGGTTCTAATCTTTCATGAACACTTACCCTTACATCTATAGTACAAAGTCCGAGGTAGAGAATCATTGGAACTTCAACGATATTTTGGTAATTTGATTTTAGATTAGTTTAATCTAGTAAGATGACACTGAGACATAGCAACATTCAGGCTTGAAATATTGTTTAGATCAGATAGAAAAATGCTAACCCACAAAACACTCAAGAACCAAATGTGTGATCCTGGCCAATATCAATAAAATTTCAATCAATGCACTGTTACAGGTCACAGGGCAACTCAATTGCTAACAAGGTTTTCAAAGTAACATGCAGAGATCTCAGCTAGTCCAGAGAAAAATAAAATTTATGGCCCCTGGCTTTTTATTATTATATTCTTCATTCTAGACTTTGCAAAAGGGGATATTTATTATTATTATATATATTTATTTTTGGCCAGGTGGTCCAGATATTAGATCATTTCAGGCATTGTATGTCTGAATTTCAGACTTTGTACTGTACTGTAAAATTATAATAATAATAAATCAAATAAAATTATTAAATTTTGGACTCTTTTTGTGAATGTAACAGTCAAAATTTCTACAAATAAAAAAAATTCTGCCTAAATGTTTGTCTGTGAATATATAAATTGATGAACATATACTGTAGAGTCATTAGGATTTTTTTGAAGCAGGAGATGTAAAAAAATTAGCAATGCCCTCGTTGAGACTCGAGCCCCGGACCTCTCGAATACACGCCGAACGTGCTGACCACTACACCACGAAGGCACATCAAGAAGGCGGGAGAAAAACCTTATAATACCAGCTCAGATATACTGAATCAAACTGAAATTAATATCAAATATATTTCATTTGAATAAATTACACTGCAAGATGTTTACATCAACTGTTTTCATTACATGTATGGAATAAAAAAGGAATACAGGAATCAATGATTTAGTTAAAAAAATACAACATAAAATGCTTACTAGGAAATAAAACAAACTGTTTTGATAGACTAAAAAAAGATTTTAAGTTATATATGTTATAACATATGGTGCAGTTTAATTTGCAGTCATATGCACTGCTTATGGACTCGATTCATAAAGACCTGTCAAAAGCAGAACAATTTGTTTAAAACAAACAAGGGGGCATTCCCTACTTGTCATCACCGATTTTGCTCAAATTTATAGGGCATGCAGGGCTAGGCTAGAAATTAAAGTACCTGAAGTGGGAACTCCAGATGGCCAAGCATTTAGAAAATAAAAATTTTGATGCTGCTCTCTCACCTTATAAGCCATTTACGTTAGGGCGTTTGCGAAGCAGCAGTTGGCACAGTGGTAAGAGCTCAGAGTAGTAATGCGATGGTCGTGGGTTCGACTCTACGTGTGGAGCCTTTTTTTTTAGTTTTATCAATTTTTATATTATTCTTTGTCCAATTAAGCAAAGAGGTGAATATTTGATTTTATTTATTTATTTATACACAAAAGGCATAGAAAAGGTAAAAATTTCAGACTTTTCAACAAGGGATTGTAGTTAAAGAGCACACGAAGTGACTTTGTACATGAAAATTCAAAACTTTTTTGTCGACATTTGATGATTACATGTGTCGGGATGCCATTTGTCCTCTTGCATGTATGTTAAGAGACTTAACTTGTACAAGAGAACAAATTTCTTCTGCTGGTTGACTCGTGGGGAGAAAAACAAATCCGCAATTATATGACAAACCCCTCCAAGATGAAGAAGGATTGCCAACATGTAGCATCAAAGTAATTTCCCCTAAATGTACCCCACTGGTGCAACCTTGCGATGTATATTTTTATCATCGGGTGAAAAACTCTATTAAAAAATAGAAAATTGTTCTTATCTCATCGAGCAAGAAAAATAAATAACTTCTCGAGAAGACTGCATAAAAATACATTCGACTGTTCTTCATCAGTTATCCGTCCCAATATTCGGTAACATGTTACGTTATGCGTGGTTTGCTTCTAAACTTTGGAATGAGAGAGAATGCTTTATGAATGTCAATCAAGCATGTTATTCAATGGAGATGTTGAAATAATGATGTTACTGTAAAAATGCGGCTTTATAACATGTGCTAGATGCAGAAATAATTATTGTTTCCCCTGTTTCTATGATAAATATCATCCCGACACATGTAATCATTGAATGTCGACAAATAAAGTTTTGAATTTTCATGTACAAAGTCTTTTCCTAAGCTCTTTAATTACAATCCCTTGTTGAAAAGTCCGAAATTTTAACCTTTTCTATGCCTTTTGAGTATAAATAAATAAACAAAATAAAATATTCACCTCATTGCTTAGTTGGAAAAAGAATAATATAAAAATTGAGATAAAGAAGAAAAAAGGTCACCACACGGGGAGTCGAACCCACGATCATCGCATTACTACTCTGAGCTCTTACCGCTGCACCAACTGCTGCTTGGCAAACTCCCTAACGTAAATGCCTTATATGGTGCGAGAGCAGAATCAAAATTTTTATTTTCTAAACGCTTGTCCATCTGGAGTTCCCACTTCGGGTACGTTCATTTCTAGCTAAGCTCTGCATGGCCTATAAATTTGAGGGAAATTGGTGATGACGAGTAAGGAATGCCCCCTTGTAAGCCCCCTTTTCCAAAAAAGTAAATCAGGTTCAAAAGATTTTTCTAAACTTCATGTCTTAATATGATTTTACATTGAATTAAATTCACAAGTACAGATATCCTCAGCTGTTTTTACATGCTTATAAATTCCTATGTTACTCAGATACATGTTTGTAAATCATATTAGTCAGTCCTTTATCAGTTTAGTAGAACAAATAGCAATTCACCTTACTTGCATTTAATATCTCCTAGTTTTTGTTTTTAACATCATATAAACAATATATAAGAATTTGTGAATGATGGGAGAAGGTAGCCATGAGTATTTTTAATGAAAAGATGAAATTAACATTATATAGCTGTTGTCATATTAGTAGAGTAACTGAATTATAACAAGGGACAAGGGTAAATCACAATCTTCACAAGTATTATTAGTATCTAATTTATTAGTATATCTTCATTAGTATGCTAATTTATTTCAAATATTTTAATATCAATTAAAATAACCTATTTTAGATCGATGTCTCTCAAAAATACTAGCTATTAAATTTCTGAAAATAATATCAAAATTTCTGAAAATAATACCAAATACCATTTCAAGAACTTAAATATTTCAATAAATCTGTCAAATAAATCAAATATCGTTGGGCCGTCATAGTGCCCTGAATACGAACTAGAGGTGACCTGGAATCGTAGGCAATAGCGCCCCAAACCATTATGCCACGTTGTCCACATTCCACAGTTACTGCCGGATTAGATCTGTCTCCACGTCGACGCCACAAAACGTATGCGGTGATGTCACTGGATAAACAGAAGCGTGACTCATCTGAGAATACGACGTTTCGCCATTCTGTCATCCACATGGCTCCAGTCCGTCACCATTCTAAACGTTGGCGTCTATGCTGTGGGGTCAATGGCAGTCTTCTTAAGGGACGCCGTGAGTGCAGGTCACGTTCAACCAATCGACAGGAAATGGTTCTGGTCGACACGGGAACATCCAGGTTATCTTGCAAATGCTGCAGAATCGCAGTACAAGTGACTTGCGGGACCGCCACAGCTTGTCCGCGGATGCGTCGATTCACGCGATCTGACGTCTCTCTGGCTGCACCTGCACCATTCCTTCTTCCCACATTCCCTTGTTCCAACCATGTTCGCCATAGCCGATGCACCGTGCACGCATCCATGTGGGTATCAGCTGCGATTTGACATAAAGACCAACCCGCCCTTCTCAGTCCGATCACCGTATCCCTCGTAAAATTGTCTATCTGCTGGAAGTGCCGTCGCTGACGGCGGCCTGGCATTCTCTCCTATTACACGTATCCTCCGGGGCAAAAGCCATCTTTCTTCAATAATTCGTCTGGCAGAAATAATGACACGAATATTGGCCATTCTGCACGTTCCTTCCCTTATATCTTACTTCACATGCGTCGGAGAGCTGTGCATTTCACATCATTCGCATAATTCAGTGACGTGCGTCTACTCTAAAATTTGCATAAATTTCTGACCGCTCCTTCTTGGTGTTGCATTTCAATGTCGAGCAGCGTATGTTTGCCTAATTCAAACTGAAGAATAAAGAATTCTTTTAATGGAATAAGTGTTATTCCACACTTTGTTCGCAAAAAATTTCTCTTGTAAATTGCTAGAAAGTTAATAATCACAATAACAATCTAAATATTACCATAGAATAATAACATAGTATAGAAATTTACTTACTGAAATAAATAATTAATTACTTATCGAAATAAGTAGTAAAAATTACATATACATAAGAAACTGGCCTGGAGACCAACCATCAAAATATTTTTACTCCTGAAAGCTTTGTTTCATATATTTCCATGCAATTACCTTTTAAAGCGAGAAAACATCTGAATGTGTAATTTTAGTTACTTTGTAGAGTCATTGGAGTATTTTGAAGCGGGAGCGGTGAAAAATGTGCAATGTCCTCACTGGGACTCGAACCTGTACCTCTTGAGTACTCACCGAGTGCGCTAGCATTACACCACGAAGACATGCTTCAAAGAAGGAGAAAATACCTTATATACTCCCCCTTTTAAAGAGCAATTGGGGATTAAGGGACCCAACCGCCAAATCCTTTTGGTGAAGAATCCATCATCTACCACCATTTTAGTCTGGGCGCCACTGTAGACTCATTAGGTTATTTTGAAGTTGGAGAAGTTGAAAAACGAGCAATGCCTTCACCCCGATTCGAACTTGGACTTCTTGAATATGCACAGAGTGTGTTACCATTACACCATGAAGGCAAGCTTAAAGTTTTAGTTTGCATACTAGGTGATGTAAGAAAAATTTCCTAATTTTCTTCCTTTTATTTATTGTGCTTCACATTTATCTTATTGTAATTTTTAATGTAAAGCTTAATTTTGATTTTATTTTTAAATGGCATGTATCTCAATCCTGTTGTTTACCTGCTTATGTGCAATGGAAAATTTGTATGTTAGGTTAGATTATTTGAATATGACATAAGCCCATGAGGATTATCTGCCTAAAAGGAGGGAGCGTTGCCTTTGTTTTTAGGAGAAGCTAGCTCATATTCAGCTTACACATGGGAAAAAACTACCATATAACATACCTAATTCATGAGATTCAAGCCGAAGATGAACTACCCAGCATTTAGCAATTTTATCTGCTTAACCATCAATGGGACTTAATGGAAAATTTTGATCTCATTTTTATCCATTAAAAGGAAGTTGGTTCAAACATTTATCACTATAATTAGAAACGTTTAAATTTGCGCATATTTTTTAGGAGAAAATTAATCTCAAATGTGCAGCTAATGTAATATGAATAACACTAATTTCACAGAAAAGAGAAAAAAGGCATGAATTAATCCACTAGGATATGTATCTATAACAGGATATCTATGTAAATTAATTTTAAAAGCAAGTAACACACAAAAATTATTTTTGTAGAGAATTAAAGCCTGCCTCTTCCATACAGCTATGGTAATGGCGGAAAAGAAAATAATAAAAAAGAACTTACAATTTGGAAGCTTCATATTACAATCTAATGCTTGATAGAAAACTAGCATTTTATAACTATACAAATATAACATTAAAAAAATGTACAAATGTTTCACCATCCAACATAATATCATATTTTAATAATTTGATGGTCTCCTGATTATAATATTTTACAATCGAGAAATGCAGAAATATTATAAAATTAGATAAATATTTTATTTCCTTTTTTAAAACTAATAATGCCTCTTGTTGCCAACTGATAAATTCTCTACGAACGAACAAAACTGAAATTGAGTTAAAAACATTTCGTATGCAAAAACTTCATTTTTCACTACAAGTTTTCTTTTTCGAACATTAATTAATACAATACAGCATGTACGGAAATGCTAAAAAATTAAAGATTGCACATTACATATAAAAGCAACAATCGGCTACTCAAAAAGCATTCAAGAATTGCAAAACCACATGAACAGTAAATAAAAAAGTTCTTGCATTTTGTGCTACAGCAAGTGTTGTCACTATAAGAGAGGGAAAATGATGATTCTGAACAACACTAATGCAAACAAACTTTTTTGGAAGGGAAGAGAAGGAATGGATTTCTGCTTTGGCATTAAAACAAAAATAACCTGTTCAAGGTGCTTAAATTTTTAAAATGACCCTCGGAGTAGATGAAACCCATTCAAGCACTCCTCAAAAGTGGGAACTTACAATAATAAAAAGTGTAATTAATTTGAAAATAAAATTATTATTATATACATATAGTATATATAGAGAGAAAAAGAGAATGCTGCAAAATTAATTAATTAATAAAACCAATGAGATAAGCAATATATAATATATACCAACTAAAAGTTTGAAACTAACGGAAAGCGCAAATTAAAAGAAAAATTAAGCATAAACATGGAAATCTAACAGAAATAAACAGAAGTAAATTAAAAACCAAACAATAAAATAAACAAAGTTGATAATTCCTTGATCTCTGTCAAAGAATAACATGTGTATAGAATATGTTAGCGGTCTGTACCATTTTAAAAAAATTGAGCATTTTTTTCTTGTATTATCTATTATTATTTAGATCGCAAATTTATTTTGTAGGGAAGGCATTTTTAATTTTCTGAGGTATGGAAAACATTTAAACATCACTTCAGTGCCTCATATAATTTTAATCATACAGAAAAGAAATACTATTTCTGCCAGGAAGAAGAAATAGTACTGCTTGATAACTTTACCACCTCTTGACAACATAAGAGTCTGAAAATACTGCTTTTTCTATTTCACATTTTTAGTAGTATGTATTTTTATTTAATTAAATATAACTTTATTCAAGAATTCTTTTGAACTCTAATTTCAATTAGTGCAGCCATTTTTAAACATAAGTTTTTTAATGAGTATATATATACACATATATTATTTAAAAGGGGGAGTATGAATGTTTAAAAATTAAAAATCCTGTACTTATGTAAAATTATCACAAGCAGAAATTCTTCAAAAAGTTGCATTCAATAGGCTATAGAAGCTGCTCAGTCTGATAGCAGGTTAATTCGTTAAGTAATTAAATTTGAGAAAAAGTATCCTTATGCTTGCCATTATATACTCTACAAATGACAAATGTTTATAAATAGCCTTTCATTTTGTTTATAAATGACTTTCATTTGAAAAAAATGAAGCTACAATAATTTAGAAGTAAAACTGTAAAGAAAATTATCTTTCTTTTAATTCAGATCAGTTACAAATTCATAAATTGCAGTTTCCAAGGCAAAACATTTTTTAAATTCAGTTCTATAATACGATAAAATGCAATTTTGTATCCAATCATTCAGAAAGTATAAAGATAAAAGAAATAATATTTTAATTGCAATATATAAGCAATTGTAAGTGTAAGTTTTTTTTAATAACGAAATCTACCATTAAAATAAATAACTGAAAGAGCTATTAAGGCTAAACACCAGCTGTAGAAATGTTGCCACCTGAGAAACAGCAAAGAAATTATAGCAGTAGTACTTCTGAACAATTGAGTTAGGGATCTAATGGAGAACTAGTTAATAGTTTAAATTACACAACATCCATGTCATACAAATAAATACATAAAGAGTCAAAAAATGGTTAAAAAAGTCCTCATAATTCTTTTTTAATTTGAGAAAAATTTCCCACACCCTCAAATAATTCACAGCAATTATAAAAGAATGAATATATGCAAATACAAACATACACATGAAATAGTTAATATGAAATTTGCCCACAGTTTGCAAACTAAAAATTGGAAACATTCTTTCCAAATTAAATCAATGCCAAGAGTCAAGAGTTTTTTCAATCATTACCTCATAACCATCTTTACAATTACAGTCAAATGCCGAAAATCCTCCGACCTGAAATCCGGCAACTCGTGAAATCCGCATTGCCTCTCAAAATATAAACATTGAATTTATAGGTTCCAGAAACTGCAGAATGGAGAATGAAATACCGAAGAAAAAATATTTATCCAATAATGACGTCATAATTACTGAATAATAATGATTCTGTGTTAGTAGCAGAAAAAAATTTTAGCCCAGAAGAGGTTTTTAGTATGAATGATGTGTTCAGATGAGCCAACACTGGCATATCAGATAACCAATGATGAAATCATTGGTTTTGAACTCGCGACAACAAGAAAACAATTCCAACACCGACACAATGATTTCGATATGAATTTGATAGGAGTGAGAAAATATCTTTTAATGAGGGTTTGGAACTTGGGGAAAATACCTAAAATATTTAGAACAGCAGAGCTGTGTCACAGAGCAAGAGATTATGACCCTGTAGAATTTAGAAAAAAAAAACTTACTCTAGAGCACCTACAGTTTTAAAACAAACCTCTATCAGAAAAATGTTTTAAACGAGTAAAAACAAAAAACAAAAAGGAAAAATTTAATGCTATATCCCTTATTTTTACATGTCTCTATTGTATATGTCCTTAATGCTTTAAAATATTCCTGTAATCACTAATATAAATGAATAATATAATATTATATATATAATAATTTAATGCATATAATAAAATAATGTAACAATGTATATTATTGTACATAATAATTTAAGTAAATGTATCTAATATGCCTTATTTATTTTGCACTTTTAGTCTGAATATTATGATTTAGCTTTTCTGTCGTGAAATCCACAAAATCCTAAAATCTTCACAACCTCTGGTCCCAAGCATTGTGGATTTCTGGACTTCTACTGATTAATTAATGGACAGACATTTGAGAATTAGGTTAGTATGCAATTAAAAACTTATTCAACTGTTGCATATTAGTTGCACAAAAATAGAGATTTTAGTGCAAAATTACTCTTTCATCTCTTCTAGCTGCAAAATCAAGTTAAAAAATCACACATTTTGTTAATGATGCAGCAGAAAAAATATGCACAGGAATCACAGCAAAGAAGTAAACCATGATAAATTCTGTGAGCCATTTGGTTTAGAAACATCTGAAGGCCCAGTGGGAACAATTTATGGCCATTGACAAGAATTTTGATAAAAATAAATTTTAATTTGTGTAACTTCAATGTTAAAAGAAAATATTGATATAAAATCACATAAAATATTCATAATAAAATTTCAACCATTATTTAACAGATGTGTAGACAGACTTCACCAGTAACAACATCGTAATTTATTCATACACATCCTTGATGAGCATAAACATGTACACAAACACTCTCCACACTTTTACAAAACGGATGACATCATTAGACAATTGCTGAAGCAGCGGAATCAGCAACACACATTTACACAAGAAGAAAAGCAAACAGAAAGTGTGAATTTTAGCAAATCGTAATTATAGAGTTGAACCACTTGTTTAAATTCTGAAATATTTAAATACTGAGCATCAATCCAATCAATCTTCTTGGGTAACCAAATCTAAAGTTAAACTCAGGAATAAAAACATCTCTGAAATTATCATATGGGGCACTGCACTGTTCGTTTTATAGAAGTCATGTAATTTTGTGCTGTTTGACTCTTCCAGCAGGTATATTTTCTTACTCTGTTCTAAGAAATAATGAGACTTTCTTCCCATGACCGGGCTGATAATTTCAACTTTTTCAGAAATAGTTTCCTTGGCAATTACATATTTTCTTTTCGTATGTTTTGCTCTACCGTCTGCTAGTGCTCTGTCAATGGGCAAAATTTCTATTTTTTTTAACTCAGTTTTTTGCAATGCCATAGAATGAAGCAAAGGCATTTATACAAACTTGCATATTCCTATATTGTCTACCTTGGAAACAGTGTACTTGATAAGAGTAAGATGTACTGCAGATACCTCTTTTCCCAAACAACAATGTTCGTGCTTGCAGGCAAAAGCATCACAAGGGTATTATAATTCTGATGTTCATTAAAAGTTTCGAAAATTCATTGCTTTTCATTCTCACAAATCCCCATCTCACAAAAAATAAAAAAGCATGCATTTAGGTCCTAATTTGGTGTGTGGTGTCACTTAAAACTTTCATAAGATGCTGAATTTATGGTGGTAACATAATAGATTCTCCAATTTCTTCCTCTTCTTGGTGGAAAACTCAGCCTCTGAAACAAAACCTGCACTGGAATCTTCACTTTTTATGTTCACATGCACTACTGAAGAACTAATGGACAAAACTAACTAGTTATCATTACAAGAGCCAAAAACAAACATGAATGATCCTCATAAAGGAAGTGGGCATAAATGCTTCTTCCCTCTTCGTGCGTTGAGAAGAATTCTTTTTATCCAGTACACAAAATGTTTGCCCAGTTATAGTTAATAATTAATGATTTATAATGTAGACACTATTTCTATTGCCCATTAGATGGCATTATTACTTCAATTTTTTACAAAAAGTAAACATAAATGATTATTACTACTTTATTCTTAACATACTGCTGTTTTGAAAATGGCTCTTGCCTTTTACCCGTTAGATTGGCAAAAAATTAATTGCCAATCAGTTCATACATTTTCCCTAATGTGGGCAACAAGTTTTTGACTTTTCAATGGGAGGTATAGATAATCATAAAGTACCGAATACTTAAATAACCCCAAAATAAAGTTTCGCTTTAGGGCCAAAATTCCAAAAGAAAAGATCGTAACTTTTTTACTTCATAGAACTACTATATACAAATTTGATTATATTTTAGAGCAGCAACATATCTTGAAGGTATCATTAGTGTTATCATTAGTGTTGTCATTACTGTTTCAGTCTACATTAGTGCCAACATTTATGTCTGGCAGTGATTGCTGCTTGATTAATGGAGAAGTACCAAAAAATGTAATGCTCTGTAGAAAAGGCAGAAATCAGTGAATTTCCCATCAATGCTTCAGTTTTGATACTTAAGAATCAGCATCTAAACCCCTAAACAAAGCATTCTACCTCTATACAACCATCACAAGCATGCAGTTTAAAATCAACAAAAAGAATATTCAACCACATCAAAAGATTAAAAACGGGTATCCACCCAGATTTTTAGATTGAGACTTTTTTAGAAAGCCTCAATTAAAAAACTCAGCAGGTAAATTATAAGAAAAGATCAAATAATGTTAAAGCTATACAAAGACAAAATATAAATCAATTCTTTGGAACAGGGCCCTCATAATTTAAATGACATATAAACTACATGAATTCTCAAGAAATATGGTTATGAACTTGTCAAAACACTATGGCCATTCATCTAAAAACCCATGACAAAAGATAAAAATAATAAGAAAAAGTATATATATAACAGAAGCACACAGTATCTTCCAAAATGAGACACTAAGAAACAAAATGTAGTATGCAGGGTGCCTGAAAATTCCATGCACCTATTTTGAGAGAACATAGACAGTATCATCAATATGCACCATATTCACATAGTAAATCTTGACTAGACATGCTACTCCCACTGGAAATAGGAGAGACACAAAGACTCAGCAAGCATACAGAACAGAAAACAATGTAAAGTGCTTTATTAGATGAAACATAGCAGTACAATTGGCTGAGAAGTTCAAGGATACCAAGTGTCTCATCGATATTAGCATCAGTAGTAATAGCAATTCTTAGCAGGAGGTCCATGTCAGAAGCAAGGGATTATTTTCCACGGAATGGCTTAAATGCCACACACAGAAATTGAAGCTAGATAAATTAGGTAAATGAGGGTGCTATGCAATGGGTCCCTATTCCCAAAGGTGCAGTCCAAATGGTACAATAAGCTGTAGCCCTGTCATGCTGAAAATCACAACTAGTGATGCCCAGTCATGGGAACATCGTTCAGTAAATTAGGCAGAGCCTCCTCCAGAAAAGTCCCAATACTTATGAGTATCTAGTCAGGCTAGTAATATGTATGGGCCAAATAAACAATCATCCATGATACCTGCCCACACATGAATGGTATATCAATGTTGTGCAGCATGTGATTATGAATTGGGTGGATTATCTTGGGCCGAAACATGTGTATTGTGAAAACAGGAGAAACCTTCATGGCAAAAGGACATTTCATCTGCAGAATACAGTTTTGAATTCCAGATTATCTACAATCTGCTGTAAAAACCACTGCATATATACACAGGTCACAGATAATCTATCTGTTATAATGGTATGTGCTGTCGATGAATGGATTTAAGTATGTACATTAATGCTGTAGCTTGGGATTTTTTCGTTGCAGCAGTAACTGCACGTATGCTTCTGCCCAATTTATTCTTCACAACATGCAACACATTTTCTTCCATGACAGGTTATTGCGGCTGCCTGGTATCCTGTATCTTAACAAGGTAGGATCTATGTTCATATATTTTCTGATGCAAACACAGAAAAATCTCACGGTATGAAACACATCTGTTGGGTACCTTCTATAAAACATTCCGATATCATCAACTGATCCATACACTAGCAGATATCTGCCAACTCAGTATTCGTAAAATGATGCATGTTCTCCCTATAGCATTGAAAGCCTCATATGCCAACCCAGAGTGTTTGTGTATAATACGGCCTGTACATTTTTGGTCTTGCTTTCTTATTGCAAATACGATTTATATTGATATGATCTACCTACACATGAAGTTTGTACCTAGAGTCATGAGACAAACTGTACAGGATTAATTTGCTGGCTGTTAATTGCCATAATTATAGTATTAAGGGGGCAGAACACACATTCACTTATTAAAGCCATGAACAAGAAAGAAGGAAAGAATAAAAAATTATCAGCTCCACAAAAATAGCCTTAAATTAGAGAATTGATATAAATGGCAATCAACCCTTCTGCCATGCATTTTTCAGCCTTTTTAAAATAAATTACCTACTATACAAAGACAAAATGAACATCAGGAGTATGTTGAACAGTGTAGAAAAAAAGGGACAGAAAAATGGTGAAACAGTATACTAAACATTGACTAGGGAGGCAGGCTAGCAACTAAAATTGATACACTTGATTATACTAACATTGTGATAAGCATGCCAATTTATTCTTCAATATTTAATTTGAAATTTATACTTTATGTGTCAGTTAATAATCATCAAGATACCAAGAATTTTCAATAATTTTATCAAATTTAACTTATTTTAAATAAAATATTTTCCTGTATATGTCATTACTATTCTTGTTCTGTCTACAGCTGCCTTTGTAATCTGCCATTACATAAAAAAAGGTCATTACAATTATATTTAATTGTGTTTCGCCATCCAAATGTTTTAAGGTGGGACAGAATAATGAGAGATAAACTGTGCGTATAATTAATTATGTATGATTAATTGTGTATATATACAAGAATAAAAAGGAGATTTGCTTGTCAATTAAATCATTTTAAATATCCCTTTTGGCATTTACATACTATTATTACTAAAATTATGCATACAATCAATAGTAAATAAAAATTTTCATCGTGAAATATTCCGCTTTTGTTCACTATATTTCCCATTCTTGTAAAGGTTAGCTTCATGCATGCAAATAATCCAGATATGTTGTGCAATATGTGGTTCATTTTATTTGTAACAAACTGGTTCATTTTGTTTATAACTTTCACACAAGATCAAAATATTTCAATTGTATGCAAATTTATTCTCATATCAGAAATTAGATCCTACAATGCATGTAACAGTGATACAGTTATCTCACAACACGGCATATATTAATGTTAAGAGAAAGGAATTTTAAAATTTTTACCTACCATAAAAAACTTAAACATAATACTGCTTTTCCAAATAAATAATTAAATAATACATTCCAAAACAAATAAAGATAAAATAGGTATAATGTATTATGTAAATAATTTGCATATAGTAATATTATGAAAACCTATAGGGGAAATGAGCAAAACAAAAGAAGAAAATATCAAACCTTAATCCACCAGTGCTGAAGAGCTTCTTCTACTGTTATTCTGTACATAGGATCAACTGTGAGCATTCTACGGATCATATCCTTTGCAAAATCACTAATACTATCCCAATGTTTCCCAGCCAACTAAAAATAAAATTCACATCACCTGTTAGACATATGTATATCAGATAATTTATATGAACGAATGCACACAGTTTCACAAATTTTATGCCAAATATGTAACATATTAATTTCATTCATAATTATTCACTGTCTAACGTGTCCCATCAGTATATACAATTCTTATTTTAAATATTTAACTGCAAGTTATAAAACATCAAATTACCAAAGATTCCTTAATTTTAAAGAAAATAAAATTTTGAACCCCTCTTCGGAAACCTTAACATTTTAATTTATGGAAATAAGTAACAGTTAGAACTTCATTAAACACAGCAGGAAAAATTCTTCTATTCAAATTACAACTTCTGACTTAATCAGTTTCATGACCGTACTTGAACCATCGATTTATTTTGAGGTAACCATACAACAGCAATTACCAATTGGAAGACTTGTTTGCATTCAGTTTTAATTTGATAATTTAATTGTGAAAAGAAACCTACAAAACAATGTCCCATGCCTTCATGGAAAACTTTCTGAAATAAATCGGTTCAACAAAAAGCATGAAACACTCATGGAGGTACACTTTTCTTGCGCCAGGATACAAACTCTAGAAAAACTACCAGATTACAATTTAATATAAATAACTGCTTCATGCACTGATATTCAAGA
This sequence comes from Stegodyphus mimosarum, assembly GCA_000611955.2. Lineage (NCBI taxonomy): Eukaryota > Metazoa > Arthropoda > Arachnida > Araneae > Eresidae > Stegodyphus > Stegodyphus mimosarum. The sequence continues at coordinate 327,164 of KK114948.1, forward strand.
TTAAAATAGTAAGCAATTGTTTTAAACCCTACCAAGGTTCCTGCAAACTTGATCTCACAAATTCTCATGCAGACACTATACAGTAGAATACTTAACTATGCAATTTGCTTAACATTTTGTTACAAAAGATAGAAGTAAGCCCCTTGCCATTTCTGCTTCCTTAAAATCAGATGTTTGAAATACAATCATGTCCAAATTTATCTTATCCATACTTAAAAATAATAGAATTTTATAAAATATACCATAGGTGTAATCCATTTCTGCTGAGAATGCACAAAAGGAATACCTAATTAGCATTATTTCAATCAAAAGTGATCAAACGCCTTCCGATATATAAATCAAGGTGTAGTGAATCATCTGATGATGAAAATCACATTAGAACCAATACATCTGTTGGCGAATCAAGTGCTTTGTGCAAAGAGAACATCTGAGTGAATTTCTGCACCAGAGCTTTGATTTCAATGTGTAAGGCCTCAAAACAGTTTGTTATGGCTCTGAAGAGTCATTTGGAAGCATTTATGAAATGGTGAATCACCAACCACTTACGAAGACAATCATTGATGCAGTGAGATGTATGAATATTTCAAGATAGACCATCTGTAGACTATGTAAACAATTTCAGAACTATGGATATGCTGTAAGGAGGCCTAGACAAGGTCAAAAACAACTGCTTTTCAAGATAGATATTTGGCAATAACAAAGTATCATAATAGGAAGTCTACTGCTTGGTAGTCAAATTTGAAGACTTTTTTACAAAGGCTGTTATGCCAAAAAGCCAAGGGTATGCATTTCACTGCTGTCACAACAAAGGACGGATTGCTTTAATTGGTGCAAAGCATATAAGAACTACAGTGAGCATCAATTATCCAATGTTCTCTTTAATGATGAGTTGAGGTTTAGTTTAACATCTTATTCTAAATATGTTTACATGGACATGAATTCTTCTTTCGAAAATTATGGAACGTGACTTGGCAATGCAGGTGTGATGGTATGAGAAGGAACAATTATTGACGGATGTACAAACCCTGCACTTTTTCAACAGCGGATTTGTGACTGGTCAGACATATGAGGATGAGGTCTCGGAAACTTATCTATAACTTTTCAGGGTGTACATTGGTCTGATGTTTTACTTATGGACAATAAAGTCCAAATACAGCAAACTTCACTGATGAATTCTTTAAACGATCCACATTGGGCTAATAACATAGCCTGAAAAATCTCCTGATCTTACCAAAATAGAGAAATTCTGGCATTACGTTCTAAAGGCAGGCATGGTGACATCCCCTTCCTAGAGATATCATAACCCTGAAACCACATTGCTGATGGAGTGGAACTTAATTTCTGAAGCTACGGCTAACAATGCTACTGCCAATGAGAAAACACATTACATATCTTCAAGAAAAATCACATTCCATATTAAATTCATATGCGTTAATTTTTTTACGAGTTATTCATTTTTTGTCTGAGCTTTCTTTGTAACATAACCTTGCACGCATATGGGTTCGTACTAGGTTGAATGCACAGGTCTGATAACAGGTTAATAAAATTTATTCTTATCAAAAGAAATATATCAGAACTCTGGAATTTTCCTCAGCGATATTCATACAAGTGTTCACAATATCAGCAATATAATCAGTAGTTATACTTTAAGCTACTAAATACGTTAAATAAAAACAATGCAAAGCGTAAAGAGAAAGCTAACTCTGATATCTCAGTTCACGCGGAGCTAAACAACCCAACAACAGTAACTAAGCAAGTGAAATGAGATGTTCTTTCTCTGGCCTTTTAAAGTTTTCAACCGGTTGCAAGACATTTCTATTAATTTCTGTTTCCCAAAATTACTGGAAAGCAATAAAAGTGTGGAATTGCGGTTACAGCTAACATAGTGCTCAATTACATTTATTCAATTTCAATAGATATTAAAGAGATTCCCATTTATTAAATGCACGTCCCCTGTATTCTTACTTTTCCAGCATAGCTTTCTCTTAAAATTGGTCTTGCCCTACATTGCACGGGGAAATATGATTATTTAATTTATAATTCTACTAAAATTAGCTATTTAAATTCAAAATTCGTAACACTGTTCCCTTCCCAATGACTGCAAACCCTGGACAGTACAATCCCTGGACAGCAAGCCATACTTACAATCAAGGCAACAATGCAATAATAAACATTACAATACAATAACAAACAACATAAACAATTGTTGCAATAAGTAACTTGAAACAAATCAAATACTAAATCAATAAATGAGTGCACAAATTTACAAACAAATAGAACCCTGGTCTTATACATATTATTTACATCATATACACTCTGTACTATGGCCATAGTAAGGTGCTAACCTCTTGAAATGAACGACTTTAGGCTTAGAATTCGAAGACTTACGGATCTGAACTACGATGTCGTTCAGGCTGTTTAGGACTGTGTAAGGACCATCCCAAGGGGAGTGTAATTTAAGAGAGAGTCCCTTCTGTCGAATTGGATTCCACAATCACACCTTGTCTCTTTCATTGAATCAATGTCCTGTAGTTCTTGCATTGTATGGGTCTTCATCTTCTCCATCACCAAGTTGACTTGCTCTCAAGAAACATTTTGCACCACTTCAAACCGTGCCTCAAGACCTTGGATGTACTCCTCGGGCGATGAAGGCGCATCCTGAGGGCGACTTAACAAGAGATAACAAGGCAGATCAAGGTCACGACTGAAGAGCATCTGAGATGGGGAATAGCTGGTAGTCTCGTGGACAGCACTGCAATAAGCACTGCAGTAAAAATAGTGCTAACTTCTTATTCCAGTCCTGTTGTTTTCTGGAAACCACCAATGACAGGTTATTAAGGATGGTTCAATTAAACCTCTCCACCATGCCGTCTGACTGAGGATGTAAAGGCATCATTTTGTCAGTGCCAAGTAGCTTTCAGCGATCTTTAATTACAGCAGATGCAAAATTTCTTCCTTGATTGGAATGTAACCGAAGAGGAACTCCGAACCTGGAAATCCAATGCTGCATCACTATTTCTGCAACTGTGACAGCCTCTTGATCAAGAATAGGATATGCTTCAGGCCACTTTGGTGAAGTACTCGATGACAATGAGGATGTATTTGTTGCCATTAGCAGCTCGTGGCAGATGTCCCAAGATGTTAAAGATGATATGCCCAAAAGGTGCTCCTTTATTGTTACGTTGCAGCTTGTCTCGACTACATTTCTTCTGTCCTCCTGTCTTTTTGTCTGCACAGGCAAAATCGGCACCACTTTTACCTGTCATCCTTTAAGTTGCTTCAGTAGGAGCACTCTTGAACTCTCTGCAAAGTCTTCATTATTCTGAAGTGACCTCCTGTAGTGCTGCTATGTAGATCATTAAGGATGTCTGGATCAGCTGCCATTGGAAAGCCTTTCTATCATCTGATTCGTATTTCCAATATAAGAAGTGTTTTGAATATGGAGTGAGTTCCAGACAGCTCAATATTGTTTTGTGGTAGAACTACAAGTCAAAACGTCCTGCCAACGTTCGAGAGCGTTCCTACTTCTACTTCTTTGAACAGAAAACCTACCTGGGGTTTTCTGTTCAAAGACTCCATTAAATCAATTATTGGTTTAATGTCACAAGCTTCCAGCTAGTCTTTCCTGACTTCTTTGTCACTCCACGGTTCTTGATCAGTAGATGTTGAAATGGTAACTTGTCGTACGACTGGATTAAGCACTTAGGTTTTCTCTTCGACCCCGGTACAATATCGGTAGCTTTTTGAGCAGGGTCTTCCAGACAAAGCGTTGGCGTTTCCAGGGGAGAATCCTTAATGATGGATAGCTATGTCCTCAGATGCTGAAAGCAGTTCGTTATTTCTAAAGTCTAAAGAAAAATTATATTTCCTTGGAAAGTCCAAACCGAGTATGCAAGGATCTGTAACGTATGCCACATATGCCATGCGATAGTACGCAGCACTGCCAAACGGGATGTTTACGTTTAACTTCCAATATATTTTGATTTGATCACCAGGCACAGTCTGAAGGGTAACACAGGATGGCGTCCAAATGAGTTCCTCTTTAAACTGTTGATCTATATCTTTACAAATGATGGTAATATTTGATCCTGCATCGATGACCATATTACAAGGAACTCCACTGATATGTCCCATGATGAAGAGCCCATTATTGCAGCCACTCAGTGCAGAACTCTGAAGCACTTTAAAATGGGGCTTCTCATTATCCTTTAAATTCCTCTCTGTGATATGGCCATTAATTTGTTTCTTGTGCCGTTGCTGGGGAATAGTCCTATTTTTTGTGTCATGGGGTGTTCTGCAGTTTCTTCGTACGTAACCTTCAGCACCACAGTTTCAGCGCTTTAGAGTTACTTTCCTCACCCTCCTATTCCGTATCAAAGCATTGACTTGTCTGGTTAAATCATCTAAACCAGCAGTCACTTGATCCACTGGCTCCTGGATTTGAGCAGCTCTGATTAGGTGGCGATCTCTACGAGTTGCTCTCTGGGCTGCCTCGAATTTCATCGTACACCACAGTGCATTTTAAATCCTTGACATCCGACATGACGGGATTTTAATTGAAGCCTTCTGCAGGCTTTTAAACATTTCTCCCCAAGGAGCAGATCCAACGTGCTGGATAGAGCTTTGAAGTCTAGCCGTTGGTTTTCGGGAAGAGGCTGAAGTCACTGTGTCTGCTTTGAGAAAAGCGGAAAATAACAAGCCTTGGCTTGAGAATTCTATCCATTCACATCTGCCACTATAGAAAATTGTGTCTTTTACACTTGCCAGGAGGTCTTCCATCATATGCGGACAGCTTCAGAGATGGACAAGCAGGCATAGGCAGAAATTTAAAACACTCAGAATTGTTTCCAGCTGTCGCTATGCACTTCTTCAAAGTGTCAACTTCTTTGGCGATGGCAGCGAGAATCGGTGTTTAGGCTAAAACAGGACTCGTCAGTGAACAGAATGGTCGCCCATTGCTCCGTACTCGAATCATTATGCTGCCTACACCATGGTAATCGCACTCTAATGTCCGTAGACGTGAGCGGGACGCAAACAGCCGGTCTTCTAGCAAACAACCCTGTCTCATTCAGTCTTATAGAAACAGTTACCCTTGTTACATGGGTCCCTATGGCTACATACAGGTCCCGAGAGAGCTGAGAAGATATAGCCATTCTGTTACGCCTCGTTAAAATGGACAAATAGCGATCTTCTCTGGCCTTCGTCGCTCTTAGACGACCTTGCCTAGGCTTCCTCTCAATGGATCCAGTATCCTGGACCTGTTTCCATAGGTTACACACAATGCTGGGTGTTAAATTAAACTTTCTGCATATCTGGACTTGCGATTGGCCTGCCTCCCCATAATTTGACACCTCATTCCATCATCTAAACATCGGTGGTTACTCATTTTTACTGTTCCAATATGAATTTAACCAATTGCTGCAAGATAACACCAAGAAATTAGCCGAGGTGTGCTAGTGAACTGAATCCGTCTTACCCTCCACGCTCTTTTAAAGCCTGTTTTTCTGCTGGCTTCGCCTACACACATGCTCGCTTACGTATCTGCGGTACAAGATTTGCATTTTTATATAGAAGCAGTGGTTTATCCTTCAGTTCAGTTCTTTTCATACAATTCGATAAAATATGGAAATTCTCATAATTTATTTCACCAGTGTATTTCAGTATTAGTTTGCTTTTGGACTTCAATACATACTTTTTTGAGAATTTTAGTGAAACTAATATCAGTTCTTCAGTTTCGAAGTCTTAAAAAGCCTGCTTGAGCGAGTTCTATATTCTGTAACATAGACAACTTTGTTTTCTGCCTTTATTCTTTTTTTGGTTACCCATAATTTATAGGAATTTTTCTACATTACTATTTTGCATTTTGCAAGTTTGCTTGCATCTTCTCACACTTTACTTGATACGACCTTTAATAAATTTATTTCTTATTCACAATTTTTTTTTAATTTTGATACTTTTACAAAAAATTTAAATTTTTCTACTTTACAAAACATTTTTTCTTTTTTCATTTTGCATTGCAATTTTCAAAAATATGCTAATTATTTTGGCATTTACACTTCAACATAAGTTAAAGTTTAACTGATTTGTTGAATTGAAGCAAATTAATACTTCTTTCTGGATTCCCAGTCCAGGTAATTCAATAATTCCTCCTTTTTACTACTAAACTTCTTTATGTTACAAGATAAGTTTTTCATAATTATGCTCATTGATTTTAATCAGTTTAAAATTCGTTACTTTTTTTAAGTCATTACTTTGCACATTTTGACTTGCTACTGTATAAAGGCGAATATATTTTTTCATTTCCAAACTTTTATTGCTTTGGTGTTTCAGATTTTAAAAAGATTACTCTTCTATTTTTATTTTGTACCTTTTACTCAACTTTTCATTTATTTCTTTGATTTTTTCATTTGCTGGGTTACTTTTGTATTACACGTTCTCAGACTTGGTCAACTAAAATTGCAAACTTTTATTAAGCTTTACAGCTTGTTTATAACTTATGTTATTTTTCTAACATGGCGTCCATGTTTTCAAAATTTGCATATAATTACTTTTTTTTTCAAATATTGGATTAAAAAATTTGCACATCATTTTGTTTTAAGCCTCAATCTACCCAAATAATTGTATAAATTTCTTTAGTTTTTTCACGACCCTTTTGAATTTGTTTATGTTTTTAAAGCTATAATTCTGCAATTTTTTGCACTATTTACTTCGGCATGTAAGGGTTAGACTGATAAACTACAGCAGAAAAGTGGCATTTGTAAGCATGCTATGGTATGCAGATCTTTATTCTGTTATTCAGGTAAGGTGCAATAGCTTATTAAACCAGATCATATCCATTATTTAAATACCAAAAGTACATCCTTATTTCACCATTTCAGTTTCATCCAATAACAATCTTTTTTTTTGGTTCAAGATGCATTTTCAAATTTCACTCACTGAAATGGTAAGAAATCTTGCATGCAATTTCATAAAATCAAATATTTCTCCTAATTAAAAATAAAACTGAACAGCAAATAATCTAACCATATGATTCAATTATACTGATACACTAATCTGCCATTTTTCACTTATACTTCATTTCCCATCAATACAGTTTAAATGAATTACATTTAATGTCTTCCAGACGCAGTAAGTTTCCTTGCATTCGCCAGCAAGCTTGAGTCATTATGGAATATTCTGCATTACTCACAGCATTTCAGATTGGAAAATTCTTAGAATATCAGACTCATTAAGATATAGAAATTTTATCTCCATTTTTGGTTCTAGTATATAAAAGAAAGACACACGATAAAACAATGTATCCTGTGCCTTACAGATTTATTTTGCCACAACAAACTGTCTGATAAGATTTTATTTCACAGTAGCCAAAATGTTTAAATAAGTTACATAGAATTAACATTAGTAGAAAAAAAGAGAGAGAGAAAAGGAGAGAATAGGCAAGATTTTATTAACTTGCAGGTGCTTGAGTATTCATATGTAACTATCAAAATGAATATCTTAGCTTAGGATTACACTAGAACAGAACTACAGTAAACCCAAGGACCTTGTTATTGTTGCAACAACTGAATATAAAAGTTCAACGATAAGAACTTGATTTTCGTAAGCACATTTTTAAATTAAAATTTTCACTCAGTTACATACAGACCCGAAACTTTATTTTAATTAGGCCAAAGTTTCAACAACAAATACAGTGCCATTATCTTAAAAACCTTTCATAAGGTGTCTCATATAACTACACACATATTAAAATCTTGTTATTTATTTGGCAATAATGGAAGTATTTTATGGTAAGGGAAACAAAGCAGATTTGCTAAATTATTGAGGTAACATGATGACTCAGTTGCAGAATCTGAAATAATGTTAGCACATGTTAAAATAACAACAAACTTTTTGCTGAAATTGTCAAAATGAACTTTAATAAAAGTGCAGAAGAAAGATGCCAAAATGTGATAACATAGAATTTTTAATTAGCCAAAAGAGCAGCTGGCATACACTTTGAATAAAGTTCTGTTGAATTTTTATGGGTGATCAGAGATAGGTATCTCTTCCTAGGAAGCAAAAAAAAGTTGTGAGGTAGCTCCTCCCAACTTAAAATTTGCAATATGCAAATGCAACAAAGAAAAGACTCTACATCTAAGCAAAGTAATGCAACTGGAGGGAGCAATTATTAATGCATATGTATTCAGCTGAAAGTGCAAACGAAACTTGCTGTTACAAAGCTACAAAAATCTCAAATTATATTCTTAAGCAAAATAATTCTGAACACACACACACACAAAAACACCTCACTATCAATATAGAATATAGTATTAGATGAAAGAGAGATATTCATCCCTGCCCTTTTATAAGTTGAAAGATAAAATTAATTTTTTGTTCAGATATTGAAATAAGTTCAATTTAAGTTTCTATCTTACTTATGCAAGCATTTTTTTATAAATTTTGAATAGTCAGGAGGTAATAATTGTTATTTTCTGTATAGTATTAATAAAAATGGCAAACTCTCAGTGACTTCCAACAGGCAAGGCTATTAGCGAATATGAATAACTAGAACAAGGACATTAACAAAATTGCAAGTATAACAAAAGGAGTGGAAACCAAAATTTAAAAAAAAATATTTAAAAATACTGCTTATAAAACATTTTATACATTATTTTAGTATACAGTTTTTCAGACTGTAAAACCTGCATGCTAAATATCGGATTATCAAGTAATGATGAGTTGTGCATCAGAAACGTCAAGGCAAAATGGCAAAGCACTCTGGGGCTATCTGTTTAAGGGGAAAGATGCCTTTATGACAGATGGAAAAACATGAATATTATGTTATATTTTTAGCTGTTTACTTGATAATTTTGATTCACTGTTCTCCACACCTGAAGACAGATTGGTCTTTTGCAGTCCATAAGTCAAGAATTGCAGAAAATGAATAAAGAGAACAATTCATCATTCAAAAATTGTGTCTGCTTTTCAAAGATGTATCCAAGATCCCAAGAAAGCTGTAAAAACTCATTTAACTATTACAAGCCCCCTACCCAAAGTTCAAACTACCATATGTGAAGCTGAGTTTTAATTTCCAAAACTGGAAAATGCTTTTTACTACTTTAATTAATTTTTTACTATTTCAATTCATTTTTACTATTTTCATTATAACATGCAATGAATAAAATGGAATGATAATAATTTTTGCATTAATAATAATAATGATTACTATTATTATTGCATTAATAATAATAATTATTATTATTGCCAAAACAGAGGTAAGGAAGAAAGTTTTAGGGTGATATAAACAAATAAAAATAAAAATAATAAACTCATAAAAAATTTCCAATAAAAAAAAGATAAGAAGATGCAGATGCAAATTAATATTTAATGTAACTTAACTAAAAACAAATCTTCAATCATGAAAAGCCAAAAAGAAAGAGATGAAAGAGCAAAGTGAAACAGGACAGCAACTAGCCATTTAGGGAAGCAGTCTTCCCACTGGGCGCATACATTAAGTCGTCCGCTGCAAATATTCTGGAACAGTCTTTCTTTGGTCCCCATGAATGGTAATGTTCCACTGAGCAACGTATATAACAAAACTCCACAACTCCACACATCAGCAGGTTTGCCATATGATTGCCTCTGGACAACTTCAGGTGCCATAAAATGAGGTGTTCCAACTCGACCTAAAAAGATGGAGCATGCTTTATATAAAATTATTGTCAAAACTTTGCTGGCATATTAAAATAAAACAGTGAAAGGGAAGTTATACAAAGCCTGCACAAATGTCCACTGAAAGATATTCATTATTTTATACTATGAATAAGAAAGTCCGCTAATGCTGCCTATGATTTACTTGCAATAAATTATGAAAAAACGCTGCTTCGAATAAACAGAAATTTTTGTTGAGAGTTTCCATTCATAAAAATGCTGGTAAAAGAATTATCGTTTCTATGCATGATGAAATGCAAAATTGAAATGCTGCTCTTTCTGCATTTCACAAAATATGCATGGGACCCTAAAATTTGTTATTTTCAAGTGCACTATATACTTTTTGCTACATGCATTTTTTTTTTAAAAAAGTTTCTTAATATTTTTTAAACTAGGCTGTTTTATAAAATTCCAGATTTTGTATAATTTAATAATATACATAATGAAATATACATATAATAAAAAGCCATGTTTATAATTATATATATGGCTTTGGCTTCCATAATATCATAATTACAAAACATTTTTTTTAAAAACAAAATATAAATATGCCTAGTATTTTCACGCATTAGCCTTCTGAAAAAATATCAGTAAAGGCATAAAGCAAGAAATTTAGAACTACTTTTTCACAAACACTAAAATCAAAATTCATAATTAATAAATTTAAAAAAATCCTATAAATGCAACAAAGAATTTTTAATTCAATTTTCGTTTTTGTGAAAAAAAAGTAGTTCTAAATTTCTTACTTTATATCTTTACTGATATATATATGTTATGATATGAATGATTTAGAACTTGGCAGTGCAATAGATGTATAGCGAATAAACTTGGCAAAGCAGACACGGCCGGATTCAAGATAATTTTACTGCTCAGGAAAGTAATCCTGGATTTGCAATATTTGTTTCACATACGGACAGGCGTCTTACGCGCCCTACATTTCCGTTAGCACAGCACACATTCGGTGAACAAAGAAGGTAACCGCAAAGGGTCTGGCCAGGAGAAAAGCTTAAGCATGTAATGATGCAGTAATTCAGAGGAAGAAGGGGAGAGAGTCAAAAAGTTTCAGTTAGACTTAAAAAAGTTTTTGTTTACAATTTAGTGATTGGGCAAGAAGTATCTGCATTAAGCATTATGTAGGATCGCATGATTAATTTGAATGATGCAGTTTAGACTTATAATAGTGCTATTTTTAAGATAGAGGAAGTCCCCAAATTAAATAAAAAATAAAAAAGATTATAGCCAAATAAAATTAAAAGTTTGCTTTCATATTTTTTATCTTACACACACACACACACACACATATATATATATATACATATTTCAGCATTTCAAAAGGAAATGATGATCTTAGCTTAATAATGAAAGCCACAACACACGCATGATAACCCCAAAAGGGATTTCAAACTTTCAAATCTGAAATTTTCCTTCAGTTAAATACCTGAATGCCCTCCTCTGATTATTCTCTTCTCCTTCTTTCGGAAATTTGTCTTATTGCCTTGGTCCCCCCCCAAAAAAAAATTCTCAAATGCTTCCGATTTTTACTTGCTTGCTTTATAACTACTCACAACAACATATATGGCTTATGATTTAGGCAAAGCAATGACCTTGTGTCTGAGATATATTTTAACCAAGACCTCACCCTCGATTTCAAGGGTGAACAGGTATGGATCCCTCTTCATCAGGTCCCTTGGTTAAAAGCTGTACCAAAAATAAGGTCCTTGGCTTGCTTAATTGTATATTTTACTTTGCAGTGTTTCTCTTCTCGCTTGAACTTACATGGCTACTAAGAGAATAAAATGTTAACTTCTGAAGACAATAAAAAGATTTTTACAAAAGCCAAATCCTTTAAAGGAACAGAATTTCATGAGAAGGCTTAGACTATCACTATCCACTCCTCAAATTTCTTCTGGGAAAAAAAAAATAATAATAACCTGAAATTTTTTCTCACAATTTACGATTTAACCTTAAAAGAGAAAGGTACTGAAAAAGCTGACATAAAACAGCTTAACCTATCAAAATAAATGAAAAAGACACATGCCAAAATAAAATATACAACAGAGATCCCTCAAAAAAAAAATTTGCATGAGCTAGGACTTTCTGGAGGATGGGTAATTGTGTTTTTTTTTTTTTCTTTTTTTTGGCAAACCACCTAAAATCAACATGCTTTAGATGGACAGATTCAACCACTAAAGGGTTGTTCAAAATTACGGTTCACGCACTTTAGTTCACATATACAGATAACATGTTTTTTCTTATTTCTCAATAAAGAATGTTCCATTTTATTCGTCATTTCAGTCTTTCATATTTACAGAAAATTTTCAGAACATATAACATTGTAAAATAGATATCTTTTAAAATGTGTGTATATTTGTTGCAAAAAACCAGTTCAGATAGAATAAAAATTTGACAAAATGAAAATAAGCCAAAAAAAAATCTAGTATTTAGACTAGCAATTCATAAACCAAAATGGAATGATAAATGATGAATAATTAAATAAATATTACATATTTAGCAAACAGAAAATTCTTAAATTCTAGAACAAATAAAGAAATCTACCATAAACGATATCATGATGCAGAAGTAAAACCAGGAAAATGAAAATTAAAATAAAAGCACTTACTTAAAAAGTTTAACTTTTTCAAAATTTATATAGAATATGGCATCTGTAATACTTTTTGACAAATGAACAACCTACAGATTAAATAATTATTTTGATTTATTTATGTACCATCTTAATAAGTCTAAAATTCAACTCAAAAACTCAACAGTAAAATTGATGTATGTGAACTAAACAAAAGTACAAAAATCTATTCATTAAAAACACAGCATAAGATAATTAAACATTTGAGAATAAAAAAGCATTCTTCATTCATTACAAATGCAGCTTGCATGAAGTAATGAAATACACACTGAACAAGCATTGATTACATTATGACCATCCTATTAATAACACATAGAATCACCTTTAGCCCTCAAAACAGCCAGCACCCAGCATGACATTGACTCCAAAAGGTGCTGATACATAGTCTGAGGTATCTGGTACTAAGCTGCAATTCCCGCACGTTGTGAGGGCGTAGCGCGACAGCACAAATTTGGTTTTCTAGATGGAACCACAAGTGCTGTATTGGTCAGGTGAATTTGGAGGCCAAGACATGACTTGAAAGTCACTGAAATGTTCCTCGAACCAATTCCTGACGATTCGGCCCTCATGACATGATGTATTATCTTTTTAATAAAAAGCATCCCATGTCGGAAATACTGCTGTCATGAATAGGTGAACTTGGTCTGCAACAATGTTCACATAGTGCACAGACATCAGGGATTGTTCAATGGGGAATATGGGTCCTAATGTGCTCCATGAAAACATGTGCCCACACCATAATACCCCCGCTACCGGCTTGTCTCCGTCCAACTGTGCATCCGGGAGCCAGGAGTTTGTTTGAAAATCGGTGTATTGGCACATGCCCATCAATGTGATCAATCAATGGACCAGAAAATGTGATTTGTCAGACCATGCAACTTTCTTCCATTCTACTAATGTCCAATTCCGATGTTTCTTAGCCCACTGCAGAAGCAGCTGGTGATGACATGCCATCAGTGCAGGAACATGCTTCGATCTCCGGCTGCATAGGCGCATAAGCTGCACAGTGTGTTGAGAAACAATGTTTGGGTTGCCACTATTGTAGCTTGACCCCTCTGACCTTTCAATTCCCTCAGCCACAACTAAAACCAGTGGAGGGATTCGAATTTATCATGGAAACAATGACAGCGGCAATGAAGCCAGCAGCAGCTTTTGATGGAAGAGGTTCCGTGATGACTTTCCTGGAGCATTTCACGTTATATCCTGTGAACCAGCTGCAAAAAAATTATCATCTCTACGTCGAACTTAAAAGGTCAAGCTCTCAGCTGGTACAAGAATACTGGCAAGAGTTTGTTGGGGGACCCAGGATCTGAAACGTACACTTAAGAAAATTCTAAAAATTCGTTATTAAAAGCATTCCCAGTTGTGAGAGACAGTGCAAAATTGGAGTCGGAATTATTTAGTATTATTTACTAATTTCGACAAATTAAATTAAGAGACTTCACCTTAAGGAAGATCCACATTGTCAAATTATTATATGGAAAAAGGCCCGACAAAGAAATTATCGAAATCATATTGCCGTGGCTACTTCCGCCAATCCAAGACTTTCTTGAAGTCAGGAATCCGGAAACCGTGGAAAACTTATTTGAATTAGCTGTGAAATTTCAGAGTAGGCGAACGGCCGAAAACGCGCGTGCAAATAGTTTTAGGCAGTATTCAAGGTTTCACGCTCAGACGAAACCTCAAGGTCAACAGAAACCGTATCGGCAAGAAAGTAAAGTTGCAAAGTCAGATAAGAAAAAGACTGGTCAGACCAAAGCGTGGGGAAATAAAAAACAGCTGGATCAAGGGACAGATAAGAAATATTTAAACTAATCACGATGACCAGGGGGGGGGCAAGTCAGCGTCTGGGAAGGCAATTCCCTCAGAAATCAAACTGAATACGGTAGTCGTACATAATTTGACCTTGCCAGAGATCCATAAATTACTAAACGACGTCCTTACTACCGCCTTACTAGACACCGGGGCTCAATGCAGCTTCCTGCCGCAGGACTTCTTTAAAAAGCATTTTCGTCGTTATAGATTGTTTAAAGCAACGCGGGACAACGGGTGACTGCTGCCCCAGACAAACAGTGTGTCTGCTTGGGAAAAGTGGGGCTGCATGTTCAAATAAAGAACAAGGGGCAAAAAAATAAATTTTTTAGTGGTAAAGAATTTGTTAACCGCAGTTATATCGGGAATTGATTTCTTACGCGCAGCTAGCGCAAAAATTAATTTCAAAGATTCTACTTTACAGGTCAAGATGGACAAAACTGAAGAAGAAAAAGCGGCAGTCCCGGAACGGGATTTAAATCATCTCGAAGAAAAAGAGAGAAAATCGAAAATCTGGTAAGACACTTTGTACAGTTATTGGATGAAAAGCCTGGCTTCTGCCAGATTGTGTCACACAGTATCGACACTGGTAGTGAGCCCCCAGTTCGGTCTAAACCTCATAGGTATGACCGTGTGAAGGAAGACATTCTCGAGCAACATATTAAGAAAATGCTCGTGAACAAGATAATTAGGCCAAGTACCAGCCCCTATGCAAATCCTGTAGTTTTGTGGAGGAAAAAAAATGGACTGCAACCCGCAGATCCGAACGCGTGGAGATTCGCAGTCGACTATCATAAATTAAATAGCATAACGAAATACCCCACATATCCCCTCCCGATAACAGATGAAATTATAATACAGATTCGTTCTACGAAATATATGAACGCACTAGACCTGACGTCAGGCTATTTTCAGATTGCAGTAAAAACCGAGGATGTCAAAAAAACAGCTTTTATTACAAAGTCAGGCGTGTATGTCTTTTTGAGAACACCGTTTGGCTTAAGCGGAGCTCCGGCTACATTTCAAAAAGTTATGGATATTGTTTTAAGGCCAGTCTTGGGCAAAAGTACAGTCATATATCTCGATTATATTATTGTTACTAGCGAAACCCTAGAGGAACACATTAAACATTTAGAGGAAGTTTTCACATTATTAAATGAAGCGGGCCTGAAAATTAATCCAAAGAAGTGCAAATTTGCCGCCAAGGACTTGAGGTACCTCGGGAATAAAATCTCGAAAAATGGGATTCAGACAGACAACTCCGAAATATTAGCGATTAAAAGTTATCCTCCTCAAAATACGGCCAAGAAATTATCTTCCTTTTTGGGAATGTGCTCCTATTATAGAGCGTTCATAAAAGATTTTGCAAAGATAGTTGAACCCTTGTTAGTTCTCAAACGAAAAAAGCCGAGGTTCACATGGGCAGCAGAGACGAACACGGCGTTTGAAGAATTGAAATACGCCTTAATTAACACCCCTGTTTTAAATTCCCGGAAGGGGATCTAAATTTAGAAATTGCAGCAGATGTGTCAGACTACGCAGTTGGCGCAGTTCTTTCCCAAAATGGGCAGCCAATAGCCTATTTTAGCGAAACGCTGAATTAAACGCAACGTAATTACACCGCAACTGAACAGGAAACCCTCGCGGTCTTACTACCGATGCAAAAATTCCGCGTTTACTAGGAATGGCTACGATAACTAGGTATTCAGATTACACGGCAGTTGGTCGCGTACTCCAGTAAAAATCTTTCGTCCCGGCTCATACGTTGGACACTAAAGCTGCAATAGTTTAATTTAATAATAAAACACACGCCGGGGAAGAAAAATGTAGTTGCGGATGCACTATCAAGAATAAAGGTCGATGAAGATGGAAATACAATTAAATGTACGGTGCTAACTACGGAAATACGAAAATAATTGAAATCCCGTGAGACAATAATAGGCGAATTAAAAACGGACCCAGAGTTCAAAGACATTTACGCTTATCTGGAAGATCCCGAAAATTTTGAACATGTTGACTTAACGGCTTTTCGCTATAGGGCGGCCCATTATGAAATTATTGATAAATTGCTGTTTTGCACGAAAACAACCAACGATAATAAAGAGCTGCGGACAGTAGTCACAATGAGTCTAAGCTTAAATATTTTAGAGGAGCTTCATGATTCGAAAATAGGTGGACATCTCGGGGTTAGGAAAACCCTGCAAAGGGTCCGCGATGCGGTGTATTTTCCGCAGTTGTACAAAGTGGCTGACGGCGTATGTCAGGTCATGTCACTTGTGTCAGTTAATTAACGACATTAATTACAATCCGGGCGGGTACTTAAATAACATAAAAACCACTTTCCCAAATGAATTGGTTGGAATTAATTTGCTCGGTCCCTACCCTAGAACAAAAATTAATAAAAGCAAATACTTGTTAACCATTGCGGATCATTTCTCAAAATTGGTGGAAAGAATTCCCCTTAAACGAGCCAGGAAGAGTTTAAGTTGAAGGATCGACAGGAAAAGTTTAAGTTGAAGGATATCCAGAAAATTATTAATGAGGCCATCAAAAATTCTGATGCGGCAAATCAGAAATAGAAGTTATATTATGACAGAGATAGAGGCGATGTAGAATACACCGTTGGACAGAAAGTGTTAAAAATTAGACATTCATTATCGTCTGCACCCGAAAGCAGTGTCGCCAAATTTGAACAAAGGTTTGATGGGCCATTTATAATTCAAAGAATAAAATACTCCACGTTTTAGGCAGAAAATGGCCAGCAAATAATTGCTAATGTTGACCACCTTAAACCATATTATAGTCGTACTGATTTTCAAATTCTAAAAGATCTATTGCAGGATCCTGGGAGTGCGCCAAGAATCTTGATGTCGCCGTCGTCGAGCAGTGATCCCTCAGCAACCAAAAGAAAACAAGCTGTAAACACCGAAGAAAATACCGCGAAGCGAATGCAGCAGCAGCCGCAAGGTTCAGGCTCAGCGAGAATGAAGAGAACGAAAAAAAAAAATTCCCCACAGCAGAAGCAAGTGCCGATGGGAAAGGCGGAAATAACCACGGATAGTATTCCAAGTAAACGTCCAATTCCAGAACATCAGCCAACCACCTCAAAAGAAGCCACAGGAATGTCGGAGCAAAGAAAGCAAAGAATCACGAATGAGAAAAGGTCAGCTAACGTGGAAGCGGTGCCGTTTGAGCATGCCAGGAATCCAAAAAGGTGGTTTAAAGCTCCCCACCAACGAAGCCGGCCCCAGGAGTTTAAGAGAGGGCCAGATTTCAAAAATACTCAACCCATAAGGAAGTCTGCGAGTTTCATCGAAAGAGGAAAAAAAAACGGAAAAGAGTTCCAAAGGAGGCAACAAACCAGCCAAGCCAGAAGAGAAAATTGCAAGTTCTGAAGTATCCTACTTTCGAGGAATTCTGCTGGATTAGGATGGAAGAGTTTAGGGAAAAAAAAGCTAAGTGAAAATTTTCCTTGCTTCCTATTTTGCACTGAAAATTTGATTTATGTCATGGTGTTTAAAGTTGCTAAATGCTGTTTAAAGCAAAAAGTTGAATGCGCAAATTTGCGAGAATTTATTTTGTAAATACCTTTTTGAGAATTCTCAAGTTGCGAGAAACTAATTTGTGAATATTTTTAGTCGAAAGACTTCAATTTAAAATGTGTTAACTTCAAGAAAGATTGTAGCAAAAGTTTGTAAATTCTGTATAGCAACTATAACGAATGATGTAAAATGAATTTTAAAATATTGCATGTTAAAATGTTGTATTGAAAGTAGAAATGCTAATGACAGTTTTAAAACTACTGTAAAATTAAACTAGTACAAATGTAAGTTTTGGTCAAAGCATGACTGTAAAATACTTTATATAATAGATGAGTAGAAAGAAGTATAGATTGAATGTGTTTAAAGTTAGGCTCTCCAGGCTTTAGTTAAGAATTTAAATCAAGTTCTATTTTAGTACATTAGAAGTCGTTTTTGTTTAAGGAGTCTTCTAAGCTCTCAAGTGTCAAGCTATAACAAATAGTAGTAGTTGTGTAGGTGGTACAGTAATTTGCCGAAACACAACATTAACATGCTCAGTTCACTCAGAACAATTTCTGGAGAGCACGGGGAGAAGGAGATTTAAATTTTGTGTGAATGAAAGCTGGTTGAGGGCCAAAATAATTTCAATAAAGAGTATTGGTAACCAAAATGGAAATTGTTATGAAAGACACTAATACTGTCTCCTTCCAGATAATTTGGAAGGACAAGACTGATGTCTGACTGAAAGTAATGATGAAGCAGATTTCTGTAATCAAATTCTATTTGTAAATGTGTTATATTTGCCTTAGTTTCAGTATAGCTTTAGAAACTGTTGTAAAGTTGGCCCTAAACAGGAAAAGTTTTAATGATTTCAAGAAAGCACAGTTGCTACAAGTTTAAACTTTGATATAAAATAATTTTGTAGAATTTACACTCTTAAACAAGGTCGTTTTGAGACCTCATTCTTCAAGTAGTTAAATTCTGGTGGAGAAAAATGTAAGGCTTATCCTAATTTTATTAATAGTTATTTCAAGTTTATGCATCTTTCCTACCTATTTTAATTTCAGCTTACAATTTCCTACCAGAATGTAATTTCAGAAACGCAGTTAAAGCAAATGAGTAAAGAGTAGTATTTAAATTGATGTTTTACCGACTTTGAGAGAGAGGCTGAGTTCCTGACTAGCGTGTGCTTGCCTTTTGGCTACATCTCTCTAAGCTATTGCTACGCTCAGCCGTACTTTAGGCACTTGTTTGACTTCGCCGACTTAATTAAGATTTAGGGGCCAACTGCTTAGAATCTTGATAGCTTCGGCTATATCTTTCAGTTAGCTTTAGTTAAGCTTAATTTCCTATTAATTTAAGTTGAAGCCCAAGTGGAGGCTTTGCTGTACACTGCGAGTCAGGAGTTGATGGTATCATATTTATTGTAAGACATAAAGGGTAGTTAACTCTTCGTAAGTCTTACGTCTCTATTCACACACTTAAGCGATTATTCGCTTATTAGTGTTTGTGGGTTCAAGGATTGAGCACTGAATTAAATAAGTAAAACCCCACAAAGTTATAATACAAACTTTTTTTTCAAAAAATTTATAAAAAATATTTAAAAATACAAATTTTAAAAATAAATCATAAAAAATGTGCGAATTATACTTGGATTAAGCCTAAATTTCGAATTCTGAAAGAAGGAATCAAGTAAGTTTAATAAAAAAAGAGATATTAATAAATAAATATCAAATTCAATTAACATTGAGGAGCTAAAATTTTGAGAGCTAATTTTTTAAAAACTATTTATGCGATTTTTACAAAACTTGGTAGTTTGGCATAATTTGAGTCGTAGAATTGAAATATGGAAAAAATTGGCTTGTCATTTCAGAAAAAGTCCTATTTTGTGTCAAAATACCTATGTTAGAATAATGCTATATGTAAATCTAATACATCCTAAGTCGCGCTTTTGAGACACAAAAAACGCAATGTGAATTTCGTCAACTGGCCTAGTAGAACGCGAGATATAGAACTGTTCCCCCTTTTTTTTGCGCAGTGTAAACAAAAACTGGTTTTATTATTGCAATAAAAAATATATTTTGTTATAATGTGTGTAGAATTTATACGGATTATCAAATACTACACTTGAAAAAAGCAAACACTATATTGAAAAAAGTTAATAAAGAAGGGAAGTTTTTAAAACTTTTATTAAAGCAAATGTTTTGCTCTATGCACGTTTTTTTATCCTTAAATGTAACTGTAATTTCTTCAATTAGTCATATAAATGAAAAGTCACTGTCTCAAGTTTTATTTTATAGAGCCCTTTCTCTCTAAAACTCATTGATGTAACGGCATTACATAATATTTCTTTTTCTGTTATGAAAATTGAATCACACAATTTAGTAAATTTGCTAATGCTCATGTACACTCATGTCCATAAATTAAGGATAATTCGGAGTCACGCGGAAATCGAACTCTAAAATAAATATATCACCTGCAAAATCACTACACACATCTTCAAGAATCATATGCAAATTCCAGGAAGTAACCAGATGACACCGATGGTACATCACAATGACAAGAGTGTAAGAGAGTGATATAAAAGGAATACAGGCAAAGAAGTAAAATTGTTCGCAAGCACTTTATAAGCATTTCAGTGCAATAACCGAATAGTTATGACACAGAGAACGCATTTGGATGACTTTTTACGTGGTAAAATTATCTGCTGTCTGGAATGTGGGCATACCCTACTGGAAGTATCAGACGAACTTGGAATTACCCAGAGTGTCATCTCCAGGCTTTGGCAACAATTCTAAGATGATGGTAATGTGAGTAGACGTTACAGCACAGGTCGCCCCAGAGCTACAACGCCGAATGAGGACCGGTATTTGGCAGTTACTGCCAAAAGAAACAGGCGGAGCACGGCCTCAGACCTGTCTCATCAGCTCTTTTCAGCCACTGGTACGACAATTTCAAGGCAGACCGTGTACAAACGCTTAGGGCAGACTGGTCTATATGCTCGTAGACCTGTCAGATGCGTTCCACTTACTGCAACTCACTGTCGCCTGCGGTTAGGCTGGAGTAGAGAGCATGCATTGTGGACAATGCAACAGTGGGCTTGTGTGATGTTTTCCGACGAGTCCAGGTTAAGCTTGCAGTCTGATTCTCACCGGACTTTCATATGGAGAGCTCCAGGTAAACGTTACCACCAACAAAACATCATTGAACGACACTGTTACGGTGGTGCAGGAGTGCTCGTTTTGGGTGAAATTATTCTGGGTTCCAGATCTGACATGCATGTTCAAATTGGAATCATGACAAGCCAAATCTATCGGGACGTCATTCTGGAACAGCATGTATATTTGTTTCGGGGTGCCATGGGCGCACAATTTGTGTTTATGGATGACAACGCCCGTCCTAACCGTGCAAACATCGTAAGCGAATGCCTTCAATCGGAGGATATCACCCGTATGGACTGGCCAGCATTCTCACCAGACTTGAATCCAGTAGAGCACGTGTGGAACATGCTTGGCCGATGAGTTGCAGCCTGTCAACCACCTCCTACATGTCTACCGGAACTTCGAAGAGCATTGCTTTTTGAGTGGTGTAATTTCCCCCAAGATCAGATCGATAATGTGATACACAGCATGCCTAGGCGTTGTACGGACTGTATTGCATCATCTGGGAGACATACAATGTATTAACAATCATACCAACCATGTAATATTGCTTTTTTGTAATTTGCTCCAGGGAGAAAAAATCGCTAATTTTTTTACTAATATCAAACATATAGCATCTTTTTTTGCTCTTTACCTTTTGTTTAATAAATAAGCTTTACAAATAAGTCAAATTTGTTTTGCTTCTAACTCTTCCTTTGCCTGATTTTGCATTATCCTTAATTTATGGACATGAGTGTAAGTGTTCTTTAAACTAACGAAACATTATCAAGATTAAACCTCTAAATTTGTTCTTATAAAATTCGTGTGAATAATGGTCATGCATTTTGAGGAAAGCAAATATGAAACCATTAAAATGCCTAGAATTTCATAAAAATCACCATAAACATAAGGTTTAATTTTGTCCTAATTTAATTGTCATATGCTGGCAAACTTTCCTTCCGATCAAATAACAGCTTTTCAAAATTTTTCGAACAAGTGGCTTAATAGTCAGTCACCAGTTGTTTAAAACTAAGAACTCACTAATATTTATTTAATTTTGTAAAAATGCAATCTTAAACCAATACCAGTATCAATTTTGCTAATCCAGCATTAGCCAAAACAGCTTTTACACAGATGAGCTTGTAAAATTTGAAAGTGCATGTTTAGGATCAATATTTAGGACCACGTTTTTAGAACATATTGCATATCCATTTACTTCTACAGTCAGCATTCCAATGAACATTTTCATACAATGTTGATAGACATTGCCGATCCTAGACCGTGGCTGCCAACGTGCAAATTAAAACTGCCCCCCCCCTTTTACAGAAATATGTATGATAATCATTTCGCCGTCCTTAAATTTAGCCGCACATATACTGTACTGTTTTGCCTCCTGCTACGATCGGCCTGTTGAGAGATGACTGTAATACACAGTGGGACATAATGCAAGTTACTACTAGTCATTTTTGACAGTTAATACACCTAAACAACCCAATAACTTCCAGCAGCAGAAGTAACTTTAAGAAATTATTCGATTATAGTAATCAAAGCAGGAGTTTTTAAAAATTAAAAAACCTTGAATTGACTGAATTGTAAAAGGAGGAAAGCAAGTTAGCAGGCTGTAAAAGGATTATTTTTTGCACATATTACTATCAAATTTATTGATAATTTATAATCATCGTCATTCCTAAGGAAACTAGTTCAAATGCACATTATGTTCAGGATGCAATGAGCACTTAATTCTGCATTTAATTTATTGGATGTATATATTATACAACAGCCATTTTCCTAAAGATGGTACAGTACAGAGGAAAGCCTACTTAAGGCAAATACTATAAAGCAGAGGTGAAAGTGTAAAATTAGATGAAGAGAAGTTAACATGCATATTTGAAATCATATTATTAAATGAACGAAGGTATTTTAAAACTTTACCTGGATTTACCAACTGATTCCCGGACAACTGAACAGCAACTCCAAAGCCACCTAGTTTGACTGGAGCAGAATTTTCTTTGGTAGCAATAAGGACACTCTGTGGTTTAATATCACGATGAATTATATCATTACTATGGCAGTAACATACAGCTTCTAAGATTTGCCTCAAGTAGTGACTGCAATTACAAATAAAAAGGACATTCTTATTTAATTCTATAAATAAAGCTCAAAATCATAATTAGAAAGTCATATACAGCTGATCTACAATTTGTATATGGTAAGCATATAAGTGAATGGCAAGTAAAAGTATATTGCAAATAACAGTACTAAAAGTAGTTATAATAAGAAATATAAGACCTTAATTAATTCAGAAATAACTTACTAATTATAGAATTAAAAAAAAGAAAAAGAAAACAAAGGGAGAGTGAAAAAACAAAAATTTAAAAACAGTGAACATAAAATTTACCAAGATGAATCATGGAATCCGCAGAAAATTTATAAATGCATTGAAAAAAATGAAAATCGCAATCACTTGTCAAACTTGGGCCAAGAATGAAATAAAGTTGGAATAATTTAGTACTTTTTCTTGAAGGTTTTTTTATTAGTTAACACTTTCCAGCACTTTCCTCTATCGTAAAATGCACATGTACTCCATAGTTGTTAATCTTACTTCTGAAGAAATGGCTAAGTTATTTAAAAAATGTCACAGGTTGAATAACTTGATTCCCATAAATTAAAGAAACATCAAATATTATCATACTAAATTCATTAAATGATGAAATTGAGTTAGTTTTATTACTTATGGCAAAGGGCATGTAAGCCTTTTGAAACTGAAACACTGAAAACTTTCTTGAGGAAACTGGTTCAGATTCATGTCAAACAGGAAGAAAAACATGAAAACTGCATTCCAAAATAGAACCTGTGGCAAACTAGGATTTTATAGCTTGATTCACTAAGTCACTTAGTGATCTATATACTTAGCAAAAAAATATGCTGATGATTTTAATAAAAGCTGATAAAAACATTGTTTGTTTTGAAATAGCATTATAAAAATTGAACTGCAGAATTTTTAAATATTTATATAGATCAAAATCGCTGAAACAACCTTGTATTTGGCATGCATTTACTAAAAACACTCAATCGATTTCGAGGGCAGCTACAGGTCCCTCCTCATCAGGAGAACAAAATATCTAGAAAGGGAAAGCAACCTCAGTAACGGATTTTTTATACCCTCGGGTAGAACCACGCGCGAGGCGGCAACGCCATCTATCGGCAAAAATAATAATCAAAAATTATGTTAATAGAATTTTAAAAGCGTTAGGAAGGACTGGATTAGACTTGAAATCATTCACTAAACATGCTAAATCTTTGTGAATATGAAAAGTCTCAAGAAAATCCAATTCACCAACGGAAGAAGCTTTTTGGATAATTTTTGCCGATCCAAAGTCAAAATTATGATTAAATTTCCAACTATGATAAGCTATTGAAGACTTGTTAATTTCGCCCTTTCGGACATAAGATTCATGTTCCTTGATACAAAACTTTAAGGTTCTTTTTGTTTGGCCAATATATCTCAAGCCACACTGACATGATATACTATAAATTCCCCAAGAATTAAAGTCAGAAACGCAATCTTTTAGAGTTGAACCGTGAATTTTATTGATAGGGGAGAAAGTGACCTGAAAATTGAATTTGTGAAGAATCCGTGCAACTCCACAACGTGCTATTTTCCTAACCCTTCTTCCCTCCATTCATTTTAGATCTCTGAATATCAGGTGATAACTGACCTGAAGCAAGCACATTTATTTTATCTTTTCTTTAAACTTAGTCCCCAGATTCAAATTATTCTTAACTTGTAGCGTAGTGAAGAGTAACAATATTCAGTAATAATAATCATTATTAATTTAGTGGTCAAGCAACCCAGAGAGAGTGACATAGTCAGGATATATGGCTTTCATATATTGATTTCAAAAAGAGACAAAATTCCCTCTCAAATTATTTCAAAAAATGTTGCAAAGCTGAAATGAAAAATAAAATGCAAGCAAAGAAGCATCACATAATTAAGTGATAACCTAAATCGTTAAATCAAGTACTAGAAATAATAGAGATCTGAGATGATAAGGAATCATCTTCTGAAGCTTAAATATATTAAAATGTTCCTTAAAATGCTTTGCTTTTGTGACTGCGTTATTTTCAGTTGAAAAATATTTTCATATACGTTGCAAGATTTTACAGTTGAAATTGATTAGATCATAATAAGACCAATGGAATGTTTTTCGGGAATATCACTCCTACAGGTCCTGTTATCTACATCATTACTGGTGAGAAATATACTCAAACGCTGCAGACTTCTGCTGTTCCTGAACTGCAGCCAAGACAGGGCTTAGACTCGTCAATTCTTATGCAAGATAGATCCCAGCCATATATTCTTCACTCTCAGCAGAAGCGTTTACACCAGAAATTTGGTAATGAGATAGTTATCAGCCAATACATCCCAACAGAAAGGCTACCTCATTCCCCGGACATCATCCCATGTGGCATTCGTCTGTGGGAATACCTTAAATTCGTGAGGGATTTTGATTTATCATTGATACAATAAGCGCTGCTATGAAACCTGCAATGACCTTCGATGAAAAAATCTCAGTAACTAACTTCTCGAGCAGTTAAATGCCCATTTTCTACTGTACCCAGTGTCAGGAAGCACAAAAATTTACTATTGCCCCTGCTGTACTTAGAGGCCAAGCTTCTACTTGGTATAAGTGTATTGGAAAATTTGTGTTGGGTGAGCCTGGGAGCAATACACAGACATTTGAAAAATTTTTAAATGCTCTCTTTAAAGCGCTCTCCATTGTGAAAGACAGTGCTAAGCTCGAATCAGAGCTATTTAGCAAATTTCTGATTAAAGTTGAGAACTCAACAGATTTTATTTTAAGTAAAGTAAAAATTTTTAATTTGTTGAACGGCAAGAGGTCAGGTAAAGAAATCATTCAAATTATTTTGCCTAGGTTACTGCCCCAAATACAAGGTTATTTCGAGCTCCTTAATCCAGTGGCTTTGAAAATACTATTTGAGTTTGTAACTAAGCTTCAAAATCAATGCTTGGCAGGAAAAACAGGCTTGAGAATGTATGCCACGAGACCAAATGAGCAGAGGTTTAGGTCACCGCCTCAGCAAAGGCATAGTTTGGCTAGAAGAGACAATTCCATAAAACAGGAAAAGATTCTCAAAAGAAAAAAAAAAAAAAAAACAGCAGGAAAGCAATATGAAAAATTTAAATTAGGAAGGGTAAGAGAACTGAAGGTAAGCGAGTACAGTTACCCCGAGATTTAAAAAAAAAAAGTCTTCAAAACTTGAATTAAATACTGTCATAGTTAAAAAATCGGCATAGCCAGTTGTGCAGGTGTCAATGTCCTTGCAGAAGCACTGATCAATACCGGAGCTCAATGTAGCTTTATTTAAGAAACTTTTTTTGAAAATACTTTAGAAAGTGTAGGCTGATTAATTTAGAAGCAGCAACAGTTACTGACGACCAAGGCAAGTGGTGCACAAACATAGGCAAAGTATTATTGCATGTCAAATTTAAATATGAACAATTAAAGGCAGTTTTTTTTGTCGTAAAAAATCTTCAAGCTATCATAAGTTTAGGAATAGATTTTTTGAAGGTGGCAGGGGCTTATTTAAATGTTCAAGATTCTATTTTACAGATGCAGGTGAATAAGCTGAAAAAAGTCCAATGCAGCCACCTGGAATAGAGTGGAACCACTTGGGTATAGATGAAAAAGAAAAAAATACAAGATCTTTTAAGTCAGTTTTCCAGTTTGTTTGATGACTGTCCAGACTACATACATGCAGTAAATCATAGTATAGATACAGATACCGTGGCCACATTGAAGTCAAAAACCTTATCGCTACAATAAAATAAAGGAGAAAATAATCAACATCTAGGACATGCTAAAAAATAAAATTATCACACCAATAATCAGCCTTTATGCTAGCCCGGTATTGCTGTGTAAAAAGAAAAATGGTCTCCCACCTACCAACTAACTACAAAGTATGGAGTTTCCGTCTTTGATTATAGGAAATTTAACGATATAACAAAGTATCCTGTGTATCCCCTCTTCATAATTGAAGAGATTATTCAGGAATTTAAATGAACTCAATTTATGATGACGTTGGTTCTAACATCTGGATATTTCCAGACTGGCGTAAAGCCTGAAGACATCCCCAAAACTGCATTTATTATGAAGTCCGACGTTTAGAGAATGCCACTCGGCTTATATGGAGAACCAGCCACTATGCAGCGTGCAATGGATAACATCTTAAGACCAGTCTTTGGGAAGAATCCATTTAACTAATTAGACAATATAATAGTTCCTACTGAAACAACCGATGAACATATTAAAGATGTACTTCAAGCATTTTCACTTCTAAATGAAACTGGACTAAAATTAAATGCTGCCAGATATATGTTCGCAGCTGCAGAACTTTGTTACTTAGGATATACAATATCCAAGAAGGGAATTGAAACTAAAAATTCTAAAACAATAGCTATCAAAATTTACCCTATCCTTACGTCATAAATCATTAAATGTGCTATGCTTACGTCAAAAATCCTAGACTCACACAAAATTATCGTATGAGAATTGCAAAGAGACACCCGAATTTAAAAATATGTATTCCTAATTGAAGGATTCGGATCATTTTCAGCACCCGGACATCATGGCCATAAGAAATATTGCCGAGAACTATGAATTTATCAATAATTTTTTATTTTATTTGAAAATTTGGAGCTTAGACCGGTTATCCCAGAGAGTTCCAGGTTAAACTTTCCAAGTAAATTAATTACACGATTCGTCCATTTCTGTCTACCTGGGAATAAGGAAAACACTACAACAAGTTCGCAAGGCAGTACATTTTCCGTAATTGCAAAAGTTTGTGAGTGCATATGTCAGGTCGTGCCACACTTTTCAGTGAAATAATGATGTTAATGATAGCTCAGCCTGGTACTTAAATAGTATAAAGACAATGTTTCCAAACGAATTAATCGGAACAGATTTATTATGCACATACCTTCGTAAAGAAGTCAATAAAAACACATATTTACTCGTTATTGCAAATCATTTTTCTAACAGGGTAGAAATAGTCCCCCTAAGAAAAGTCTTAGCTAAAATAATTCCAGATTCTTTTTTAAATAAATTTATTTTAAAACACGGAGCTTCGTGAAAAGTAATGTTCGATAATGGAAAACAGTTTATTAAGCAAATCTTTGGGCTTCCGACGTCCAAAAATGGTGACTTATCGGCCGCAGTAAAACATAGCAATGCGGGTCAATGGGAACACGGTTAAAATTATACGTTCTTGTGGGGAAAAAATATTATAAGCGCAGAGATAGCGGGCCAATGAGTTAGCATTTACCTTTAGGATAGCTAAGCATGACGCGACAGGAAAAACTCTAGCAGAACTATTCTTAACCAAAAGCTAATTACGTCGCACGGTTATTTATACTTTGTGCAGAAGAGAGCACCAGAGTTCAAAATGGCAGACATACAGGAAATAATAATGAAGCAGTGAAAAATTCTGATATAGTAAGGGCAAAATAGAAGCTGTATTATGACAGAAAACAGCAGAAAAGGAATTACAAGGTGGAAGACCAAATGCTCAAGGTAAAGCATTCATCATCATGTGCGGGGAAGACAGAGTAGCTAAATTTTGTCCACGCTTTCAAGGCACATATGTGATTGAAAGAATTCGAAAAACAGTAGTTTATTTAAAAGATAGAAATGGGGAACAGACAATAGTGAACGAAACCCAGATCAAGCCATATTACAATAGGAATAAGATGCAAATATTCAACGATATTCACAGGAAGGTCAACAAGAAAAAGCGAAGGCGTAATGGCAGATAGCACATCGAGTTGATCAATGTTAAACGAATGTCGCTTAGTGAGCATACCCAGAAAAAAATTTGGCGAAATTATTACTTTGGCGCGATTTAAAAAGATAAATATGATAGATGGTAGATGTACCCCCTCCCATCTGAGTGTAAATAATTGTAGCATTTAAATCTTAATATAGTATATCTGAAATATAAAGTAATTGCTGTGTTAAAATACGATTTTTTTCTGTAAAATATATGTCAATATTGCTACTGCTTCAACAATTGGAAAGTTCACTGTGTATTCATGATAGGATCAAGTGTAAATTCAATTGAAGAGTCCAAAAAAAAAGGGGTAGGAAGTCAGCGTAAATACAAATGCCCAGAGCTCTAAACCAAATGCTACTGTAAGATTGCTTTCAGGTATGTATAAATTTTTCCATTTCAGTAAATTTGATATGGTATAAGTATGTTTATATACTATGTCACAGTATATAAACCTTCTTAACCCAGACACAGAACATCACTACAATATAATTAATTTTTAGCATTTTCTAAATTTCTAATTTTCTACTTAATGTAAAATTAAAAAAAAAGTTTAAGAAAGGATTTATTTCCTTACTGATTTAATATTTTCGAAAGGAACACATCATTTTCAAAACGCTTTAAAAAGAAAACTATTAGTATTTGTAGCTTAATTTTATTACAGATAAAACTGATGCAAAGATATCCATGTACTTCCATCATTTTACTTTAGTGGTTTTTCTGGAAGTGACCATATTTTTTTTATCCCAAAATGCACTGAAATGTTTTGTTTGAAGTTAATGCAAAATAATGTAATGAACTGATATTGTGGTGTAACTGTAATAAATTTGGTAAAAATAAAATATAACTGCTTCAAATTTACTTAATTCTTTATGTTATCAAAAATATACTGAATAGAAGAAGCTGATGATATACAAATGTAACAAGTTCTATTTTTAAAAGGTTGATGACTGTAGAGCATGTAGGAGTTGATGATAAATTTTAATAATCTAAAATAGTATTAAAATGTATATTTGATATAGTATTAGTATATTTGATATATGCAGCTTTTCATGAATGATTACATAATATTGCACTTTAATATTATAAAGTGTACTCAGATTGTTTTCATGTGTGCTATATATTATTGCAAATTAGTTCGTTATAAAACTGCATATTTCTAAACTGAAAACTATTTATACCATCATGCAAGAAATAGCAAA
>KK114948.1:357056-380546 GCA_000611955.2 Stegodyphus mimosarum
GAATTACGACTGTCAAGCAACATTGCTTATACCTGTCAAGCTGACTACCCAGACTATAGTAGCAAAAGTTAAGCTGTAGAAAGTGTGCACCAGACATGCATATATGCATTACCGTTAGTAGATAATCATTCTTAACTCTAAGTTATTTAGTAAAATTTAAATACAATAAAAATAAAACCCCTTATTTCATTTCTTATAAATTCTCTTATTATTATGATGTGATTTTACAACCAATGGTTCTCTCCCATTGCTAAATAATTCATTTAGCAGTGAACAGCATATTATTTTATTGATATAAAAAATAACAAAATATTTTGTGTGTATGACCAAGTTGTGATCTAAGATTTTTCAATGCTTGAATCGTTCTTTTAAAGACTTTTATGAAACGGTTTTAATTTCAGGCATTAGCACAGTGAATGGCAGCTAAAAAATTTTGGCTATTGTTCTGTAAGTAATGATGTCTAAGTTACTGATAATAATACTGCAAAGCACTTCATTGTAAGCTTTGCTAATGAATATTTATTAGGCAATTGTGCTTATTATGAAAAGGTGATATTCAACTGGTTGCTAAAATTTCAAATACAACTGTTTCAGTTAAAATTATTAGACATTATTTAATTTTGTCATAATTTGTCATATAAATATATGAATTAAGAAAATACAAAAATTAGTGCATAAGCATACTAAGCAATTCAAAGTAAGATTTGTACTTGATTTATAATACGCACTGGTTCTCACAGATACGATGGCTCACACACTAATATAAATTTCGTGTGCTTTTATACTATTTACAAGTCTCCCAAGTTCATATTTGAATCATCATCTGCCAACAAATTCAATTTAATAAGGCATTGTTGAACTTATTAGTTTCTTGCAGATGTGTGAATTTAGAAACAGTTTCAGTGTAGTTATTGTTTACTTTTCACATAATATCAATCAAAAACATTACATCTTCCATTTTAATGGTCAGAGAGAAAAATTTAACAAATAAATTGGTTAAAAATATCATATCTAAAATATCCTTTTATTACACAACTATCATTTAAGCCATCCAAATGGGGCAATATTTTTATAATACGTTTTCAATGTATCTTATTGAAGCCATTCAAATGAAAATTGGGCATTTTGAAGCATACTAGTTGTTGAGTATTATGCCTGACTGTAAACACACAAGCAAAGTATAATTATTGTGTAATTAACCTAGCTTTTCTTGAATATTTCTTTAAAATTACGAAAGACAGGGATACATTTGATGTCTGATTAACAGTTTTAGGATAGTCGCCATGATAGATAAGAAACAGATGAATAATAGACCACCCATTATCACCAACACATAATATACAAGGATCTGAAAATGAAGATCACTTACTGGCATAATACATTAGACATAAAAGTTATAAAACAGAAAATTTGTCACATATCATCTTTGCTTATTATTATGTACATTGAAAACAAACAGTCTGCTTCTGCAACAGAACAAACATCAAATAGCTTACCTTAAAATTTTTGTGTACATAGAGTTTTACTGTTCAGTACATTGTAAAGAACAGGATATATAATGATTACCCAGTCTGAACAGAAAATTTTAATGGAAAATTCTTGTGCATAGATTTAGTTGATATTTCGTAAAACATAGCGATATTTCAGACTTTTATTCTACATACTGTGGCAAAACAATCGTAGTAGCTTACATTAATAGCTTTCATACATATGTATGTAATACATTTTCTCTGTGTCTTGGTGAATGCATTCTGCTTCAAAAGCTAACAGGTAATAGAAACTGATAGTCAAAAGATTGATGAATATTTAAAAATTTTGATGGGATAAATAGAACTTTATCTATGATAATAAAATAGTTTAAACTATACTAAAAACGGTTTCTTCAAAATGTTTCCTAGTATAGTTTTTATCTCAGACCAAAAGATATACATTGTGTTTAATCTAGAAGTTCATGTTCTTTTGTCATAAAATATGTTTTGTAGTAATTTATCTTATATTGTAAAGCTAAATTTATAAAGATAACATGACTTAAAAATATATTGCAGGTATTAAACTAGATTTTAATTATATATAATTTTGAAACTTTAGAGATAATGCTCGCCGTAATTATTTTTAATGTTTTTATTACATTCTTAATTAATGCTATTATGCATACATTAGAAAGTGAAATGAAAGAACTCTTAGGCATATAATTCGGCTGCAGCCTGTTGTTTCTCAATTCAAATCATTTGCATTCAAAAAATTATTCAAGGATTCTCATGAATACCAGCTCAAACAGTTTAGAAGCATTTCTGCAAAGTACCTATAATTAATTAAGAATTGTATGAGTTTTTGATAATATTTTTTGAGTCTTTACAAATTGCTGCCAGAATTTTGTAAATCAGAAATCTTCGACGGTATTAGCATGCCTCGCATCCCTAGTGCTACACTATAAACACTGGAATTGGTAGATGTATAATTCAAAGTTTAATTTTAAAATATCTAATTCCTCTTTTATGATATTTCAAGAATTAATACCAACGAAACAAGAAATATTGGTACATTAACACTTTCTTGATTTTCATTATATATTTGTTACAATACATGCATTAATGTTGTTACAAGTTAGCATTTGGTAATATTTGTTTCAACAATGCAGGCTTTGATGAAGTCTTACAGAGATTATTACACAAAGAACGCCTGCAAGCTATCTGCCAACACAAGAATGAAAATGAAGCAAGACTTAGCTGTCAAGAAAAATCTGGGAAATGTTATTACTCATAACAGTGTTACAAATGTTATTACTCATAACATTTGATTGTTTCATGTAATTGTAAATTTTTAGGAATATACCTTTATTTGCTTTATTTTGCATCTTATGTTATTATAACTTCATGTACATATTTTCATTCTT
Organism: Stegodyphus mimosarum; assembly: GCA_000611955.2. NCBI lineage: Eukaryota > Metazoa > Arthropoda > Arachnida > Araneae > Eresidae > Stegodyphus > Stegodyphus mimosarum. The sequence continues at coordinate 359,950 of KK114948.1, forward strand.
TGCTCTATTATACATTTCATAAAATAATTGCTTTTTGAACTATATCTGCATATCTATGTCTATATTGTATAATTGAATTCCTGTATTTGAATTTTAATAAACCATTTTTACCATTCAGTAGTACTTCTTCCAAAACTCTGAACATTCAAAACACCATATCACTAACCCCCCCTCCCCAATTCCAAATAAAAGAACAGTGATACATGTTAAAGTAAAACAATCCTACTCAGTTGGACATTTTTAATCTTCTTTGCTTTAATAATGAAATTTTTTAAGGATTTAATTAGTATTTGAATATATGTGTGTATAGTGGTTAAATTTTGAACAATACCTTCATATGAGGAAATAACACAAAACACAATCTGCCTGTGTTAAAAAATCAGTCTTTAAACGCAATTATTCATAAAAATTATTTGGCTGAAATCTGTAACCCATATGTAGTTACAACACCCTCCCCCCAAAAGAAGGCATTTTAAATAGTTTCCTCCCACACTTGAATTTATTTAAACATTATATGCCCCTAAAAGTCTAGTGAATTTAAAATATGTTTAATTATAAATTTAAAATAGATTCATTTCATTCGGTTCAGCTACTGGCCATTATATGAAATTTTTCTATATTCTTAAAATGTTATTCGTGTTTTGCAAGGGAACACCACAAAGATTTTGTCCTTATAACTAACTAATGATGATATAATAGACTTCAGTGTAAGGAATATGGAACATTATATTTTGGTCTTTGTTTTAATTAGCTTACATAAAAAAAATTCATGTCATACAGTAAATATTCATAATTTTTTCTCATTTTTTACATTTAATTGAAGCATTTAAATACTAATTTAATTGGCATTATCTAATAATGTCAAGTGCATACATCTCTACATATAATAAAACAAAGAGTCTGTGTGTGTGTGTGCGTGGGTGTGTCTTTCGTTCGTGTTGCGAGTAAGCTAATAGACCCAGGGCCACGAAATTTGGTACATAGGTGTATCTACACAAAAGCCAGTGCACCTCGAAGCGAATTTTTCGAAATTCGAATTAGAATATTTTTTATTTTATGTTTTGTGACCAAATGGCGTCATTTTGAGACATAATGGGCTACAGGAAAGCAAGATTTCACTCTATACATTTCATTTTTACATCGTCGTGAAGCGTAGACACTTAGCTATTTTACGAACTTAAAATAAATTTCGTATTTCAATAAATCGATTAAATACGAATTTATTTAGGAAGGTGAGCTTAACACCTTTTCAGCGGAATTTTTTTAAAAAAAACTTATTTTAAAAAATGTGCTGTTTATTTTCCTTTGATTTTTGGACACGTTGAACTTTAATCCTTTCGACTCCTTTTAAAAAAAGAATTTTGGAAAAATAATAATATTTTGTATTTTTTTAAAATTTTTTAAATGAAGCTTCCGAATACACTTCTCACATCTCAGATATTTTAAAATGTAGTTTTGGCAACAATTTTCCTTTCTTATTGTTGTTGATAGATTTTTGATGAAATTGCATCATTTTGAATAGTTTCATTCTTTTAAAAATTTCGGATTGGCAACAATCTTTAATCGTATTTCTTATGTTACTGTTTTTAAGAGACTGAAAAGTTTAAGAAATTAAAAAGTTGTTTCTTTTTGCAACGGTAAATTGTTTAATTACTTTATTAGGATAATTAACATTTTACAAGGGATATTGTTTATTTCATTGTAATATTATGTTTTAATTATATATAATTTTAATTATAAAAAAGTTTTGCATGATATTTTTTAATCTGTTTAAGTTCTTAATCTGTTTATACCATTTGAGTTCTTAAGATTTTGCAAAGGGAAGTTGGTTAATTTATTTATTAGGATAAGTAATATTTGTATTAAGGGATACTGCATATTTCATTGTCATTTTTTATATGTATAATACATTTTTATTGATTTCTTTTTTGATAAAGTTGCTCTGCAGAGTAAAATTCTGCGCGAAATGTTTTGTTTTTTGAGTTTCTTTCATGTTATTTTTTGCTTATTTCACTGTTTGTAAGATATTGAAACGTTTTGCATGATTTTTTTGCATGAGCCAGTGCACCTCGAAGCGAGTTTTTCGAAATTCGAATTATTTTTTTTTTTTTTTAATTTTGTGTTTTCTGACGAAATCGCGTCCTTTTAAGACATAATGGGCTATAGCAAAGCGAGATTTTACTCTATTGAACAGTTTAAGAAATTGAAAGATTGTTTCTTTTTGCAAAGGTAAATTGTTTAATTAATTTATAGATCTATATTTAAAAGGGCGAGTCTTTCTGTGTGTGTAGGTGTCTTTCGTTCGTACTGCGCGTAAGCTAATAGACCCAGGCCTATGAAATCTGGTACACAAGATGCATCTAGACAAGATGAAATAGTATCAAATTGATAATTTTCTCTCATTATATGAACAACAATGGCACACAGCCATTGTTGCTGATATCAGCACGGAAAAATGAGGGCGATAATTCTGTGCTGTTTTTAAATTTAATGTTTCTCTTGGATACTGGACGTTTGTCTAGAGAAGGCAGCAGGAAGTTGGTTAATTTATTTATTAGGATAATTAATATTTGTATTAAGGGATATTGCTTATTTCATTGTATGCTTTTTATATGTAATACATTTTTAAATGAATTTTTTTTCCGTTGTTGTTCGTTTCTTTTTTGGTAAAATTGTTCTGCAGAGTAAAATTCTGTGCAGTTTTCAAATTTAATGTTTGGTGTTCTCTTTAGGCATTTTTCCGGTACACTTAAAAGCCAGACGAAGGCTGGCCGCACAGCGGCTAGTTATTTTATAGAATGGAATTCATAAAGCGTTTTAATGACCATAACACTTGGGCAAAGTGATAAATACACATTAATTTTTCACGAAGTTTCTGTATTATGCTTTTTACTTTCCACACAGTGTTTACTTTTACTGTTACCACACAATGTTTTATTATTTGTAGACCAGAAATTGTGACATTATTACATTATCCAGTAGCAAACCTATATTCACATCTTATATTTTAAGTTTACAGTTTTGTTTTCCAGATGACAGACACTAGATATTCAAACGAAATTAACATGCTGCTGGACATACGCACGTGTTTTTCATATTTACAGCTGTTGTATGTAATGTTATGTAATCAGGTAAAAAATGAAAGAATTAAGTTTCTTGTCACCAAAACAAATAAAGGCTGCATAAAAATAAAACATAACATAATACATACATATCTTGAATACATATATCATAATACACTCATATCTTGAAAAAGAAACAGCTCTGACATAAAGGCTACATAGAAATTAAAATAGTGAACTGAGATTGTAGAGTATTTACTTATTTTTATTAACCAGTTATTTTATGTTAATTAGCTGTTTTTTCTCACTTCCCATTTTCCTACCAGAATGCTAATTTCTAGTTCATACGTATTCAAATGAGATAGAAAGCAATAATATTTAAAGGATTTAGATTGTAGAATCAGAGTGTATTCTGCTTGAAGACCACATTAGTTGATTCTCTTGAGAGTAGTTTATCTGCAGCACTGCATTATTCTCGCCATTAGGCTTGTCACGCCAATATTAGGTCTGAGCCAACTTGCACATTTTCTGTCTGTGTAGCTTTTGGGCTGATTAAAATTTACTTCAATTCATTTCATTACTTTTGATTTACACCAGAAATGCTAGCTGGTTCTGTAAGCACAAGCTGTGCCTTCTGTTAATTTGCCTGAGTTAATAAAAGGGTCTCACATCTTTTTCGAATCTCTGTTGTAATTTCCAAGACATAGCGAGATAGTCTTCCACAGTTCTCACACAGTATATATTACCAAAGAGTGTGACACATTATAAGATTTAAGAAAGACCGAAAGGAGATAAATAGGAAAAGTAATCGCTGGAAACGGCTATTATCTTAAAAATGAAAAATCAAATTTTACATCAAATATTCAAACTTTTGTAAACGCTTTATATTTAATTAACGATACTTAAAAATTTTTACTTTTATATTCATGATATAGGTTAAAGTCTGTTATTTTCCCATAAACATAAAGAATACATCGACAAAATCATTGTACTAAGCTATTTTGGTAAAATAAAATCTATTATTTTCGTTGTACTTCAAATTTATGTTATTTTCATAAAATTCTTTTATTAAACATTAACTTGTATTTCATAATCAGTCATCAAGTTAAAAAACCAGTTAACTGTAATTATTTAGAAACATTTCTGTGTCTAGTATTTTACTAGCAGAATTTTTTCTATATAAATACAGAAGTTATGAAAACAACTGAAACTACGTATCTTGAAAAAGAAACAGTATTCGTAATTCTTTGGTCAATTATGATAAATTAGCAGCTGTCATAATTTTGCATACATGTTGTACATATTATATATATGCATAAAGACCAAAGTTTGGCAATAAGTAAAGTTGTCACAAAGTAATCACAGAGTCTAATTACTTGAAATCAAATTTATGTAAGTATTTGCCAATCTTAAAGAATTTTTGGAGGAATTATAAATGTATCAATTTCTTATTAATATGAAATCATTTGTTAATAATTCTGAAATATTAAAGAAAAATTTATTTCTTAACTTACACTAAACCAGTTAAATCATAGACCAAAATATGTGTTTCTGCAGATAGTCAGAATTTCAGGAAATACGAATACAGCCACAGTTGCATTATATGTAAAATATTATGAAATATATTTCATTTAAAAGCTTGGAATACTCAGAAAAGTATCTAAATTCAAATTAATGGTAAAATACTTTTTACTTGCAGAGATTCTTTGTTATTTATTTGATTATATCACCATTAATAATTATGGTAACCCCCAGAATCAAAAATATATTGTTTATGTACTGAATGTCATAATATATAATATATATACATTGGATTTTATCAGAATTTTTCCAATATATATACATATATACATACACTTCTCAAGAGGGAAATTGCAACACCAAGAAAGAATGCGTGCAGTGTTATGCAACTTATGCAATGAGAGTTGTGAGGTGGATATGCAAATGATAAAAGTTGCGCACATATTGGATAACGTGGTATGCATATGCGGGCTAAAAAGGCAGCCACTTTCCTTTTTCATAAACAGCATCTGAGGAACAGCTCTGACATAAAGGGTTTTTGGAGTCTGAGGGTTTACGGAGCATTGAAGACTTTAGAAGAAGCATAGAAAATGCCTCTGACATGTTGGCAAGCTCAAAACCATTAGTTAAAGACCAGGGAATGTGACCGTATTATCGAACACCATGAACTTGGCTTGTCCCTGCACACAATAGCCACTTGTGTTGGGCACAACTTGAGTACCATCCAACGTTGTGTCACACGATGGATTCAGGAAGGTGTACGTGCATGTCGAAGAAAAAGTAGTGTGCACAGTTGCACGCTTGAACACACAGACCAGGGTATTCGACGGTCAATTATTGGAGACTCTTTCTCCATGTCACGTGACATCCGAAGCCGGTTGCCTCCAGGAGCAGGTAGATCTGTGTCCACCTAAAATATACGCAACAGATTACATGAAATACACTTGATTCATGGGTACCAGCCACAGGGTACCATTGACTGCTGAACACAAGATTAGACGCCTAGTGTGGTGTCAGCATCATAGTGTGTGGACATCGAATGGCATCGTGTTTTGTTCACGGTGAATCTCTTTTCTGTCTGTGGAGGAAAGACGGCCATCACACCAAGTGTCACACTGGTCCTGCACCGGGCAGTATGGTTTGGAGTACAATAATGTCTGATCACAAGATGCCCCTGGTACACATTAACGGCAGTTTGACAGCAGACCGCTACATCACACAAGTTGTGGAGCCGGTTGTTCTGCCCTGGTTGCATGGCACACCCAACACAGTATTCCAGCAAGACAATGCCATGCTGCATGTTGTATGGCATACTCTTAACAGCCCGACCGGATATGACATCCTACCATGTCTGGCAGTTTCTCCAGATGAGAATCCCATCGAACACCTGTGGGATGTTATTTGACATGGCATTAACCGACATTTGACATGACATCCACGGCCGCAAACCCTGGATGATCAGAGTAGAGAAGTGGATGTGACTTGGTAAAGGCTACCTCAGGCAACCACCAATGAACTTATTGATAGCATGCCTCGCCGGATTGCGGCCTGTATCGCTGCCCAAGGTGGGCACATTAGATAGTGAATAAATTGGTTTATAATGATTTTATGTGTCTGTTTTTAACCATTTGCATTTCCATCTCACAACTCTTGATCCTGCAATTTGCATGAAGCTACGAGTATTCTTTCTTGGTGTCGCAATTTCACTTTTGAGGAGTGTATATATATATATATATATATTAGCTTGGTTTGTTCCTCTTCACAAGCCAATTAATCTATGACGAATGACAAAAGCTACCTTTTAAGTACTTTTAATTTTACTATTTAAAATTTTTACAGCTCAAAATATTTCTTCAGAGCTTTTAATTAATTTTTACTAGAACAGAAATCTAAATAACATATTTTTCAATACAGTAGAATTCTAAATAACTTTAAATACTGAATAAAATTTATTCCAATAATTCATTGCTTTAATTAAATTTCTATTCCTTGCAGCTGTTACATGAAAAACCTTTTCTAAATAATATATATATTTAAAAATATTGTCATATTTTCAGAACACAGTCGAGATGGCAGAGTGGTGAATTAGACAATATACTCTTTAATCATATCAATTGCAATAATTTTTTATATGTGGCATACAAAGAAGCTACGTCGTTTCAGGCAGGGAAGCAGACAGAAATCAGGAAAAAAAGTATATCTGCGTCGCTTATGCTTTCCTGCCTGAAATGATGTCGCATCTTTTTATGCCGCATATAAGAAGTTATCTTAATTGTTATGATTAAAGAGTACATTGTCGACAAGGAATTATTCTAGTGTGCCTGCAAATCTGCAAATAAAGGTGTGAATTGGTTGAATATAGTTTGGTATCAACTCTTTCCTCTCGCCTTACCACTCTGCCATCCCGAATGTGTTCAGAAAATATGACATACATTTTCCTAATTCTACCTGAAATTGTTGATAAATAATCAGATAAAAAATTAATACAGGCATAGAGGGAGGAGATGTAAATAATTATTTAAGTATTATGAAATAATGTGAAGCAGTGTTTTCACTCAAAATGTAAGATGTAATAGTTATGAAATTCTTCACATTCCTTTGGAAATGTATGAACTTTCGTTCAGAAAAAGACTGAAATTTAAGAGGCACTACAGGATACATTAGTTGAAAATTTATTGATTATACTTTTAAGGAAGAAAAACAATTCAGGATTTACCATACGTTCCATTCGTACATACATAAAGAAACACGGAGGACTATAGCAAGTATTTGTAAATAACATTGAAGAATTTTACAATTCCCTAATGCTGTTTATTTAAGTCTTAAGAAATTAAGAAAATAAAAGTGCCAACATACATTAAAAAACTAAGTAAGATAATCCAGTTTACATTACTGAAATATAACATATAAACAAATTAAATCTAAATAATAAACTATTATGCACAACATATGTTAAAAAATATTAAATGTATTCTTATCGATAAATCAGCCCAAATCAAAATGAAACATATATTAGAAAAATAAGCAAATGCAATCGGTATGGACGCTAAAATAATGAGTAAACGAAGTTCCACAATACTGTAATTGCAAACATCACTCAATCAAACTCGAAGTCAATGGACATCACGAATAAGCTAGTACAAAGTTGCTTAGTCACCAATATTTCTCCTCATGCCTAGGGTACACCATCAAGCATACACAGTAAGCAAAATTTGCTTAACACTGTTCAACTCGATATGCGGTCTGCTATTACGCCAGCAGGAGAGCACAACTGATTTCAAAAGTGAACGCTACGGATAGGAAAAGACAGGGAACCAACAATCCGGATGAACAGACAAAGAAAATAAGGATGCAACCAGAATCAAGAAGGGACAAGAGGCCAACACAGCAGCCAAAAAGAAAGGAATCCAATGGGATACATGAACGATCAAAAGATGTCCAGCATACGCTAAGGGTCCGAGAAAAATAATAAAAAGCATTTTGTGTTTTAGAACATGCAAAACATGTTTATGTACTGTTAATGCACACACAATATATGTTTCACTGGCACTAGAATGCAGTCTACTAAACCTGCATTTGTACTGACAATTCAAGAATGTTCATTTTCTTTACCATCCTAGATTGCCCAGTGTTCCAAACAAAACAATAAAAAGTTATACAGATTTTCACATACAGCCCACAAAAAAATCAACAATTCATGCTTGTTGTAAATTTAGTATTCTACAGCAGAATAGTTTGAAGACTTTTTGGCTATGACTGCAAATGAAACCATACCATTGCATTTTAGAGCCAGATGAATATATCAAGAAATTACGTACTTTGTAACTGCAAGTAAAAAACAAAAGCAAGATCATGATTTTCTTGCCCATTTAACATAGTGATAAAGCAAAGCTATATTTGTGCAGTGCTGTAAACTCACAATACTAAATTATGAGGTATGGAAAATTCTCATGTGCTTATTAAATAAAAAATGGAATTCACCGAAAACTACATGTTTTCTACATCATTTCCCAGATAAGTGAGTATGCACCACTTTTTCTTGAAAATAAAGCGATGGCATTTTAATTTCTTTGTTGCATTTGTACTTATTTCCTCAAAACAAAAATTATTTAGGACATTTTATATTCCAGTAAGTAGGGTTCTGCCTCTTGGTACAGTGAGGTATGTCACAATCTGAACAATAAGCTTCCATACTGTTGAATTGAAAAAGACGTTATGACATAGGAAAGATGATAGCTTTGTCCAAATGGTTATAAAGTTCTCCCAACTTCACAACCAGTGATTTTTTCTTTAGTGGTATATCAAAGACAATAAGTGCCCCGACTATCACCAACATTACAAAGTTTTACAACTGTATTGTGGAAAAATATTACAGCCCATGAGGGCAGAACTCAAATACCATTTGAATATGTGCCATTTAACAAGACGAACATATGCTGAACATTTATATTGTCATGACTGAAATTTTAAAGACTTTTACATAATTTTGAATAGTAATCCTTTTTTTGTTTGTTTGTTTGTTTTTTTGTTTGTTTACAGTTCAAGAATGTTGTGAGATACAATTAGGGCTTTATTTCTAAAATTTGAAGGGTCAGAGTCCGCCGAAAAGTCATCATAAATGACAAATAAAAATAAAGAAATAAAATTAGAAATAACTAAAATTAAATAAAACATAAAAAATTACTAAATTAGTTAAATTAATCAGAAATAATTAAACATAAAATACCAGACCTCAACTTATTTGAGGTTCTGGCTGGAATTATAATTTTGTCAAAAACTAAGTATCTTCGGTCGGCTTCCTCTGAATTAAAATCCTGAATACACTACTGTACTGCACTACTTCAAGTGGTGGTAGAAATGAAAATCATTATTCATCGAGCATACTAAAGAGGAAAAATAAAATGGTTAAAGAGTCCTGAATGAGAATACAGACACACAGAAACAATATGAGAATGTTAAAAAGAAAAACATTAGTAGAAAAGGACACATTAACAGGACAATGTCGGTATGAAGACAGGGAGAAGAGTCCAACACTATCTGACCATAATCCTCTGCTAATATAATTATAGCTGTTAAGCAGTTTGAGTGACAGTGGAAAAAATTCCCAAATCCAAGGATTAATTTGTAAGCCAGCAGTATAGATGATCATATGTTTCCTCCATGATTGGTGATACTAATATGAAAGGTCTGCAGTTGCTCTTTTTCTGCACTAATGTTTGTGTTGAACCGTTTATAATAGTATTTTGCTGCTTTAAGCCTGCTATAATTTGGCACACATTTAGGATTATAAATGATGGTTCCCCTTCCCAAGCCTATCGTCAACTTTTAATAACTTAAATAGTTAATACCAAAACAACAGATATGATGATGCAACTAGGAAAACTACAACGACTATGTTTGACAATGAGAAATTTACTCCCTCCCAAGCACGATCATGTAAATTTATTACATTTCTAGGGAGGGTTTCAACGTATTGATGCTTTCCCCCTCTCCCTTTAAAATGTCTCAACTTTCTTCCATAAGTTTTGTTCCCAGGGAAAGTTATGTATGTATTTCAAAACTTAGTACAGATTTCCATATCTTATTAATTGGTAAAATAAAATGTTTGGAAAATCAAAAGAATTTTCTGATGAAATAGGTTCACTTTCATAAAATATGCTAGAACTTTCTTTATTTAGGGCTCTGATACACCCTGGTTAGAGTTTTGATTTATCCAAAGCCAGTCTCTGACACAAGTTTTGGATACAATGTTTTGAAATCTAATGAATCATTTGCAGTATACCTGAATAAAAATACATACTCTTTTTTAAACTTGTATCTTATTTGGGCCAAAAGCTTCAGTTGGCAAGATAATTTTCATGATAATCTCAGGACCAGTTATTGTGTTTGCTGCAAAGAAATAGCTGGCTTTTTTTTTATTATTATTATTTGCTTTTGGCAGATGATAATTAACTGTTGTTCACAAAAACAGTAACTATAAATAATTGATACAGCTTCAATTTAACAATTTAATATATCCTAAAAAATCTAATAAATCCTACAGATCTGTGAAAATAATAAATCAAAACACATGGAATGGCTGAACACATTATTAAGAATATGTGAAGGCTGAGAACCTAGTTGCAATACAGAAGCAGACATGTATTGGAGAGTTATTGTCATTATTAGCATCTGTTGAAGCACTCAGTCCAAGACAAGATACATTTACTTTTTTTTAACTAAAGTTTATGAAAATGTACTTACTTAGAAAAAAGGGAGGACAGAAATCAGACATACCTTGCAACTGCTTCGCTGTACACAAAACCTGCAACTGCTCGTTTAACTATTTCAAAACATAAATCTGAACCTTCCATACTGAAAGAATTAAAAAAAAAACATAATTCACACTACAAAGCAATTAATACATGCTACAAAACACCTAAAAACGTTTTTAGAATTTCAGGACAAACTCTGTAATTAAAGAAGATACTAAATCAAGATGCTATAATAATTTAGATTCAATTTAAAAATCATTTCAGATATTATTAAATTCCCTGACATAAAACCTCTAAGAAAATGATTACATATTGAAGTAAATGCTAAATTAATAATTAAAAAATGTGTTCAGCATCAAAAATAAATATACCTTTTAACTTTATACTACATTCAAAGAATAAAGATCTATTTATAATAAAACACAATGATAAAGTATAAAATTTGTTTAATGGCTGTAATGAAGTTTGTAATACTAGTTACATAAGTGATAGGATATAAAAATACTAAACCATTATTATTTCCAACATATTGAACGAGTGTGAGAGTAAACAAACTCATAATTTTGATTAGTTAACGCTACATACATAGTAATATAGATGATTTTTCATTCTTCTGTGCAACAAGATTTAGACAGCTATTGTCTTTCATGGGAAAATAAAAAAAACAAAAAACCTTAGTTTTATATATATATATATATATATGAGAGAGAAAGCAAAGAATAATCAAAATATACTCAGTCACCGAAAGAAAAATAATATCCAAATTCTACCCATTACATTTTTTAAAAATCATTTACAGCTTCTATACTGTAATAATATTTTTATAAAATTAGAAAATTCGAAAACTTCTACTTTTAACATATGGGTGAAAGGGAGAGACTAAGAAAATGCTTTATTTACATAAACAAAGATTTTACAGCTTTATGAATAACTGTATAATACAAAATAAACATATAATTCAAATGCAAAAATGTAAATTCTAGCCTTAATATCTATTAATGTATAATTTTTACTAGCAAATTTTATATTACTCATATAATGTTTGTGCAAAATTTTTGGAATAAATATATACCAGCTTCATTTTCTAATTTTTATTATTTCGTTATTATGTAATTTATGCATTCATTTTGTTCCGTAACTTTTATTATATTAAAATATATTACTTAGATTAAAAACTATAATTTTTTTTATTTGGCAAATGAATTAGCATTCAAATTTAATATACCTTTCCTCAATAGAAATCCTGTGTTTAAACCATTCATTTACCGTACACATACCAATACAGTCAATTGCAATATGGACCTCATTCTTATGTGCAAGAAGTTTTCCAGATAGAAAACTCAGGATAGCTGTTCTTAAAATAATTGATAAAATATACCCTTCTCCAAATTGGCTGTATGTTTACATGGATAGTTCTATTAAGGATGCTATTAAAAATGCTCAAGTTAAAGTACACTCAAAACATTTTAATCTCAGCAGAGCTACTTGTAAATTCTGCAATAATTTTAATGGTGAAGTAGCTATTCTTTTAACTCTTGAAGAAACCTCTGGGAGAATGAAGTACAATGCTTATTGTGCCCAGGACACCATTTAAGCACTTTCCTCTGTATCCCTCAGTAGTTAAATCTGTTTATGACTGCCAGATTTTTCTCGACTCTTGCAAAGTGGATGACACATTTCGTTACAATGCAGGCCCAGGCTACACAGCAGCTGCAGGCATGGCAAATTTTCATCTAGAAAATGGTTGTGACAGTTAGCAAGTACTCCACTGTGTGGATCTGGTAGATTCACAAACATGACCATTATGTGACCTTGCTGACAAATTTTCCTTTCTCACATGCCTCTTTCTCAGGGCACTGCATTCCCCATGTTCCTCTTCTGGACAACAATATTGCACATTTATTCCACAGCGGTTACTGCTAAGCTGTTGTAGTGTATACTTATCATATGGACTAGCTCTAGATCTAAACCTAATCGAACTCATGTAAGTCATCCTTGGGGAAGACGTGGTAATGTACTATCAGCTACAATTTTACAGCTAGGACCACTACAACAAGAGGATTGTACCATGTTGCCCTAAAAGCTCATTAGTGACTTTTCGCTAAGCATACACAGATGATACACATCTGGTACTGCAGTCAAGAATGATTATATCCCCCTACTAAAGGCCACATTTTTGTCATTTGCTGCCTCTCGTGTAAACTTCTGCCTTCTACTCTGTTGTGCTTAGAACCTACTTTTGAATAAAGGCTTTTTGTATAAAACTGGATTCCTTTCTCAGTCAGCATCATTCATGTTTCCCATAGTTCCATTTCTCATGATGTTATGGCTATCAATTTGAAACACTACATACCATTACATACAAATACCAGCTCCATCCTTAGTTTCTGCACATGAGAACAGTTGCAATTATAATAAATATGCTAATATGCCTTCATTTTATTATCATTTTCTTAGAGAAAGAAGTCCCCCCTTTAGATGATATCTGCTATTATGGATTCAAAGAACAAAGAAAAAATTTGTAATAAAACTACTAATACAGAAGCAAAGACCTTTAAAATACATAAACGATTCTCTCTGAATGATAATGAACAGCTAGGATAAACATAATCTAATGCTCTTAATTGCTATGAACTTGAAACTATGGAGAGGTAGATAGATAGATATTATGGGCTAACCCAGAAGCAGTTGCTTTTCAAAACCCAAAAAGAGATGATAATGTCATGAAAGTTACCTACACCTACTGTTGAAAAATTCTAATCAGTTACTTACAATGATAGCAGTTAACCTGAATATCAACAGGATATTAGTTGTAAATTAAGAAAAAGTTTTTAGAAGAGGAGAGAGAGAATTTTGCTCTAATTACTGCATGACAAGATTTTACAGAGATGATAGGCAGTAATAAAAAAAAAATCATAGCTGGTTGATAAAATTCAATATTTTACTCATCTAACCAGAGACAGAACAGCAATGGGTGGAAAATTTGTCTTGGCCACAAAAACTTCAGTTGCAAAGGTGTTGAATAAATAGCATGCTTAGTACACAAGTAATTCATAAGAATTTTTTGTAGCTGAAAAGGAGCAGATGGTTACTAAATTCAACATTCTAAAAATTAGTAAAAGATTGACTTATAAAACCAGTTCTGCCCATTAGCCAGAAACAGTTTGATTAGGAGATTAAACTTTATAGCACTGATAACATCCTTTAGCAAGTAGCCATAATTTAAACAGTGCATTGCAATGAAAGCAATAATTATTCTTAAAAATCCACTATGCCAGATCATAAGTGAACTTTTGTTCCATAAAGAAAGAGTAATTTTAAATGCATCATTTTGGGAATATTTCATACATTTACAGAAATATACACTCATGGCCATAAAAATTTGTGCAAGAAAGAGTTATCAGAATGACGCGAAATTTTACATATGTAAGTACTACTTTGATATAAGTAAGTGCTTAGAAAATCACAGAAAAAAAGATAATTTATTGCAAAAACAAGTACACATGAACGGAAGTTTTAGTACTCTCTTCGACCACCTCTAGCGCGAATGCACGATGCGATTCGAGCGGGCATTGAGGCATACAAGTTCCGTATGGTGTCCTGAGACATCTCGTTTCCCAGCTGCTGCAAACGTGCCTCTACTTCGGCCAATCTCGTAGGCTGTCCAACTTGCCGTCCCAAATGATCCCAGATATGACTGATTGGTGACATATCTGGGGATCGAGCAGGCCAGGTAAAAGTGTTACTGTGGCAGAGGTAGTCTTGTAAGATACGGGCTGTGCGTGGCCGAGCATTATCTTGTTGAAAACAGGCTCCTGGGAGCCCTGCCATGAGTAACAACATGGTTACTAAATTGTGGCTGAAGGATGTCATGGACGTACCGCTGGCCTGTCATAGTGCCATGGATCAATATTAGGGGTGACCATGTATCGTAAGCAATGGCACCCCATACTATCACACAAACTGTGGGAACGGTGTGTCACTGTAAAGCGAAAGCAAGATTGAGGCATTCACCATTGGGCCTCCACACACGAAAACGATTGTCATCGCTGGTCAAACTGAACCTAGCTTCGTCGCTGAAGACGATTTGGTTCTATTCCGTTAAAGTCCAATCCTGTTGTGCCCGACACAACTCCAAACGGAGGTGGGTGGGTGTCATTGGCAGCACACATAATGGGTGCCGCGATAGCAGATGTCTATCAACCAGGCGCCTTGCGATAGTTCGGGAAGACACAGGGATCCGTAATGAAGCTGCTGCCTGTGTACGGATAGCGGCCAATGAGGCAGTTGGCTCTACGCCTGCGTGTCGTATGATGTGACGATCTTCTTGACAACTGGTCTGTCAAGGGCATCCTGAGCCTGGTCGCCGTGTAAATGACGTCTCTTCTGTCCAGTGGTTCTAACACCTCCTCACAGTAAAATCAGAATGGCCTACCTGACGAGCTACTCGCCGAGCTGACCAACCAGCTTCCATCATCCCGATGATTCTTCCGGTCTCGAACTCTGACAGCTGCTGATATTGGCTTCGATGGCGGGGTAACGGCATGTCTACCTCAGCGCTTCCTTAGCAAATGATTAAGTACACTCAAACGACTGACTGACTGATTTGGTATCGCCGGACTACCACACAAGTGCAGTGTCTCCGGCTCGTTCAATTTTTTGCCTTTTGGCGCTTAACGTAGAGCTTTCCGCACGTGGCATCCCCGTAGGGAACAGAGGAGGTGGAAAGAAGGGGACCAGACATCACAGGTCGATAAAGGCAGGCGATCATGGACTGCAAGACTGAAGTGAAAATCATGATTTACTGCAAATTATGCAATAAGAATTAACAAATACACTTAAATTGACAAGTGAAATATATACATTACAATTTGAATTTAATATTACTATATACATTACAATTTGAATCATTGCAGGTAAATTAGATTATGTACATTAAGTTATCATAAATAACTTTGTTCAAGTAACATTGTTCAGTGTTGCCTGAGACCTATGTGGGAAAATTAGAATCTATTGCAAGGTGGGCTGCCAATGGTCTGATGCTACTGTCATCCTTCAATATAATATAGTTTAATGTGTTTAAATTTTGCAAATGTACACAGGAGAGGGCTTTCGCATAGAAGTTTCTATTTGTCTTGTGGATGTGTTGCTCTACTGTATCTATTTTTAAATCCTTGTGTATTGTGGCATTACTAACGTAAAAGTGAGCATTGGTAATGGTTCTGAGAACTATATTTTGTATGACTTGTAACCGTCTCATATCTTTCTTTGTAGCAGTGTTCCATGCTGGACTGGCATACGTAGAAATTGGCCGGATATTCATAATATATACTAGTCGCTTTCTTCTTAAATCTAATTTGGAGAATTTATTTAGAAGCGGTTTCAGACTATTAATAACTGCGTACGCTTTTCTTCTGACTTCTGAGATGTGATCTTGCCAGGTAAGTTTATTATTAAGCATAACTCCTAAGTACTTCGCTTTATTTACCTGGGGTACCTCTACATTAAATAGGTGCAATTTACGTTTTAACGGTGTTTGAGAATGCTTTCTTCGGACTATTAATAGTTGAGATTTCTGTGCGTTAATAGATATCCTCCACTTTGTACACCAGTTTTCTATTTCAGGCATAACATCTTGTAACTTTTTAACTGCATGATTTGCGTTAGCCGAGCGAACGGCCAAGGCAGTGTCGTCGGCATAACAACCCAGGAAGTTATTTCTGTCAAGATGCTCTCTAGGAAAGTCGGCGACATATAAGAGATATAAGATGGGTCCCAAAATGGACCCCTGGGGGACGCCGGCATTGATTTCCATAACATCAGAATTATCTTTGCCTATAGAAACTGTGAATTTGCGATTTGAGATGAATGAGACGATCAACTCAATAATTTCTCTGTCCAGGTATAGATTTATTAATTTGAAGATAAGCCCCTCATGCCAGACGCGGTCGAATGCTTTCGCCACGTCCAGCATGAGGATGGCTACATTCTGTTTATGATGTAAGGCATTTCCGCAAAATTCGACCAGCCTCACCAGCTGCTTCGTTATAGATAGTTTACTGCGAAACCCGAATTGTTCGTGGGGTAGTACATTCAGAAAAGGCTTGAGTCTGCTGTATATTATTCTTTCATAAATTTTCCTAAACCAGAGAGCAGGCTAACACTCAAACAAGCTCGGCTTACCTGTTTTATACTCCAAGAAGAACGAAATTCAACGCCCTCTAGCGGCATTACACAATGCGCAATCATGCTGCATTTCTAATCATTTGCATATCTACCCGACATGTACCTTCATGCCAAGTTTCATTAAGATGCCACAATTATTTCTTGGTGCGCAAATTTTTATGGCAATGAGTGTAATTTGGAAATTAAAGTTACATTAAATATTGTAATAATGGAGTTTATGTGATTTTTACAAAGGCATCTAAGAAACTCTATGAAAATGTCAAAAGATCTGACCGTCAAAGGAATGCATGTGTAAAAGTGAAAACAGTTGCTATTTCCAAAAATCTCATTTTATTTTTTATGAATTCAGTCCTGAAAGTTTTTAGTACACAGAACAAATGACACACACACACACACTTACAAAAAAAAAAAAAAAAAAAAAAAAAAAAAAAAAAAAAATATTTAGATACTGCATCATTAAAGTACACTCCTGATTAAGAGAAGAACACAATAAAATTTATTAATCTTTTATGTTTAAAACTGCTCATTTAAATTCATTAATTCAATTTCACAAAACTAAAAAACATTAAAACATATTTTAGAAAAATTAAACAGCATACTTACAATTCAAATACCATATAAAGCATGCCTTCTGAGCTATATGTTTCCAATAATTCAACTATGTGTGGATGTTTTAACATGTGGCATATAGTCGCTTCTCTTTTCAAGTCTGGGTATAAAAAATAAATATATATAAACATGGCTTATGATTTTATTATTAATACAGCCTTATAAATTATGCAAAAACAAGCAAATTGCAGAATTCCTCATGATCAGAAATGTCCTCCATAATTTTACACCTCTGAATATTTTTATTCTTCAGAGTTTATCTTTCATTTTCTGCTAAAAGCTATCACCATACCATTCCCTCCCAATTTTCCATCAAGGGATTTGTCTAACAAGTCGCTTAGATTTTATTTTCTCCATAATAGCTATTTCATATTTTAAAATATACTTACCTAAGTGTTTTATATATGTTCAATTTGCTCACCTCATGCTTTTTTTATAATTTTTTAGTTTTATTCTTGACACCGAAATCCAAGAAAAATGCTATTCACATTTTTTCTGCTCAGAGGGAAACAAGGAATACCCTACAATTTTTCATGTTTCAGATGGCATGCATTTTTGCACTAATTGTAGGATTTCCACTGATCGCACAAGGGAGTCTGTTATTGATCAGCGTTTGATAGTAATCAGAATGAGCAAAGAAAACAAAAAGTTAAAAAGGAAACACAGACACAAATAAACGGCAAAAGAAAATCAATCAGTTGACTATTTTCCTCACCGTTAAGAAGACAAACATAATGTAGCAAAATGTTTAACCTTCTGCACTTCAAAATTGCTGATTTTTTACAAATGCCAAAGTTCTTGCAGATAAACTAGATATTTCTAAAGGCAAAGACTACTTTGTTACAAAACTCATAGGTGCAAGTACCTCTACCTTGCACTAATATTTTTACATCAAAATTAACTAGAGTTTTCAAAAACCAAGAAAAAAGATATGAAAGAAATTCTCAAATGAACAGATTCATTCAGCATTGGTTTTGGCGAAAGCAGTGATGAGAAAGGCAGCTACATTTCACATATTCTTGTTATTCCAGAATTTTCAGTCTTGTTGCATTCTTATTTACTGCAATGTGTTCACCTTGAAACTGCCTAAGCAACAATAGTTTTTTTAAGCCATCATGAAAAGCCTTGCCATATAGAGGTAAGGCATACACTTTTGATGATATGGTTAAATTTCTGGATTCTTTAAGATTTGTAAGCATCACCCTTTAAGAAATCAGCACTGTTTAGAATTTTAAATGAACAGAAATAAATTAAATTATGTCCAGCATCAATAATGGTGTTAAAATTCATGGTATGAAACCATACAGTATATGCAAATTTATGTGTTATCCACATAAACTTATTTGAAAGGTAAATGCAACTTATTTATGAGCATCAATCTAGCGTCAGGACGACCCTAAAGCTAAATAAATATATCTATCAGTTTTGCTTTATAACAGAAATGTGCTTGAATTCTAATGAACTTGCTGCTATTCTTTGAAAAATTAGAAGTGCCTATTTCCAAGACACACAACAAAATACAGGAATTCGATCTTGAATTGCAAGAAGCAATTTAGACCACTTATTCTTGAAAGATTATATAATTACTTCGTTCAAAACGCATTTCACACCGTCATAAAGTTACGACATTTATTACTGGCCACAAAAAAAAAAAAAAAAAAAAAAAAAAAAAAAAAAAAAAAAAAAAAGATTTATTTCAATTTTGCTAACTTGCCTTAAACCTCAGAAAATTGTTTAAATGTCTGTGATTTAAATCAAACGACCAGCCTTGATATTGTTGCGGATTTTGTATTTATTGGGCTATTTTAATAGAATTATAATTAAAATTGTTTTATTTGCCCATGCAATGCAGCGCGTGACGAATTTCAAGAGAAAGCTACGCCGAAAAAGTAAAAATACGAGAGCGCGTGCATTTAATATTTAAGAAATAAATATCTCGTAATTGCACTGTTTTAATATCCAGAAAAATCGAGAAAATAGATTATACCAGAATATTCTCGTGATGATAAAAGCCAGATTAAAAACATCTCAGCTCAGTTGCTGTTGTTTTAAGCGGTGCTGTTATTGAGTGTAGCGAATTCGCTGTGAGATTGAATTAGTTTCTCTGTATTTTGAATTTGAGTTCTGTTTAACGTTTTAACAGTTCTAAATATAACTGCTGTGAGATATTGTGATATTGTACGAATATCTCTGATGAAATATTTCAGCATTTTGTTTTATTTCTTGTGAAAGGAATAAATTTAATTAACTTTTGAACGACTTGTGCATTCAGTCCATTACGAACCCGTACGCACGCAACAATATTGATGAAAATGTAGTGTTTAAAATATTCTAGGCCTCAATAAAACTTGAGTTTTCTGCTTACATGGTGTATGTAAACGGACATACAATTATTAATTTAATCACATTTTGGAATTTAGAGGCAGTTTCAGAAAGATTTCCAATCCTAGCACAAAGTCCGAGATAAGGAATAGTCAGCACTTCGGTGACTCCGGATTTCTGAAATTTCGGGATCAACAATTTAAATCTAGTATAATGAACTACAGATATGACAACATTAGGGATTCATTTATTGTTTAGGCCAGCTAGAACAATGCTAATCCCTCACAATCACCTAAGGCTAGAGATTATCGACAGGATCCCGAAACTGGGATTATGGATATCATCAGTATGTCAATCAATTCATTCTCACTCTTCACGATGCGACTCCCTAGCGAACAGGTGTTTGAAAAAGACATTTCGGGAATCTCAGTGAATGAGGAGAAAAATCACATTTACGCCATACCTGGTGTCGCCTTATTATATTCTCCACTCCCAGACTTTGTACGCGGGCAGAGGAATTTTTCTTGTTATTCTAAATTTCTTTATATTATTTATTTACTTATTGCAGGGATGTCAAACTCATAGGTACACTTGGGCCAAACAAACAAGGTTTAACTTTAGGCGGGCCGCAAAAAAAAAAAAA
>KK114948.1:383141-419909 GCA_000611955.2 Stegodyphus mimosarum
GATTATTTTATCTTTTATTTCACAGCAAAAATATTCTAATTCCCATTTTACTTGGAATATTCTATGTTCGTCAGCGATTTTTCGTTTAATTTTACTACCACTTGGTTTTGATATAGACATACTGAATAAAAAGGGCTGGAATAAACACGGTTAACGTTAAAAAGTTAACAAAAATTTATTCTTTCCACAAGAGATAAATCAAAATGCTGAAATATTTTTTCAAAAATATTCTAACAATATCACAAAATGTCAAACGTTTAGCAAAAATCAATTCAAAACAGAGAAACTAATTCTATCTCACAGCGAAATCGCTACAAATCAATCACAGCATTAAGTAAACAAACAGTTCGCTAGAACTACAGCTACTACTGAGATGAGTTTTTTGTTCTCGGCTTTTATAAGCTTTATAATTAATTTCTCGAATATACTGGAAACATCTATAAATATCTGGATTTTTGTGGATGGCAACAGCAATTAAGAGATATTTATTTATTAGGTATTAAAAGCAGGCGCTGTTCTATTTTTAACCTTCCAACGCAGCTGTCTTTTCAAAAATCGTTTGCGTTGCTAAGGCAACATGAAGCAAACTAATTACAATTCTAAATAAAAAAAAACTAACTAAATAAATAACTATGAAAACCGTAACAGTATGAATTAAGTAATAATTAATAATAAAGCAAAGTGCATGCACATGCGTGCACGAATATATCGTACAAAACTATGATTGGAGAACTCAGACCATGAGTTCAGCCACATTCGGCTATCGGGGATGCGTACAAGTTCTGAGTGCACGTGTCCCCCAAAAGCCGAAGGTAGCTGAACGCAAGCAAGGTTCTTGAACGCAAGTTACTCACACGCATTTGTAATTTAAGTAGTGTGTGTGTGTCAGCTCGCTGTGAGTAATCTAACAACACTGAATAAATTATTGTTAATTACTTAGCAGTAAACATTTCATTTTTTTCTTCGTCGATATGTTATTTTATTATTATATGTTATATTTGCCGAGATATTGGCCGGGCCGCAAAAATATTTGTTGTGGGCCGCGAGTTTGACATCCTTGACTTATTGGATTGGGGATCCGGAGGTTCTGGTATTTGATCATTCCGGATACCGGACGTCTGGATTTCGGACTTTATGCTGCAATAAAAAAGAAACAAAATTTTGCGTTACGCTTAATAGTAGCTGAACGCAAGCAAGGTTCTTGAACGCAAGTTACTCACACGCATTTGTAATTTAAGTAGTGTGTGTGTGTCAGCTCGCTGTGAGTAATCTAACAACACTGAATAAATTATTGTTAATTACTTAGCAGTAAACATTTCATTTTTTTCTTCGTCGATATGTTATTTTATTATTATATGTTATATTTGCCGAGATATTGGCCGGGCCGCAAAAATATTTGTTGTGGGCCGCGAGTTTGACATCCTTGACTTATTGGATTGGGGATCCGGAGGTTCTGGTATTTGATCATTCCGGATACCGGACGTCTGGATTTCGGACTTTATGCTGCAATAAAAAAGAAACAAAATTTTGCGTTACGCTTAATTTTGTAGATTAGGAAGTCACAGTGTAGCATTACAGTAAAATAATTTACTAAACAAAGACAAAGTTTAAAGGAAAACTCCATCTGGATTAATTGCTCTTTCTTACTCAGGGGGTGTGGTGGGAGAATAAACAATAACCGATATTTTCTATTTTTACATAACTATAGCAATGAAATAATAAAAGCAATCTTCCACTAAAACTACTTTTTCTTCCCTCCCCCCCTTTTTTTATTTTATGCAAGTATGATTAGTAGTAAAACGGTTTTCTTCCTTTGTTTAGTGCGAACAAGCTTCCACGGTAATATCACATAATTCAATTAAAGTGCTATATCAATGTTGGATAATTTGGAAAATTTACTGACAGGGCGTTATTAATAAACAATTTGAAATTAGTCAGAAATTTTATACATTTCCCCTTCAATAATTCAAAAATTGTTGTTCAATTACACTTTATGGGGAAAAAAAAGTTTGCCAATTAATGCAAACACTTTTTTTCAATGAATTATATCGTTAAATTTAACTTAAAACTAAATGCAGTTCAAGCTTAGCTTGTAAGGTTTTAGTTAAACTAACAAAGTTTTATTTTAATTTAAATCTTTCTATTTCTTCTCAGTTTCAACTTCCAGTCAGAAGAAGCGCGCGTTTTTAGCTTATGCTAATTTGAAGTACAGCCAAGTATTATTTAAAACAGAGGTAGAAACCTCTCAGTGTGAGAGAGCTTTTAGTCTCAGATCACGGTCATTCTATTCGACGTTCGACTGACCAGCTAGCACTTAAAGTCTAAGCCATAGTGCTTGCTACGTGATTGCTTATTGAAATAAATCCAAGTGCGCTAGTATTAGTAATTCTTGCTACGCACCATTTAGTTAGAGGCCAACTCCGCGCAGAGCTCTGTGAGCAAAGATCAATTAAATTTCTATTTAACTTTAGTTTAAATTTATCTGATTGTTCATTTAGACCCAAGTGTGGTCTTTTACTTTCTGTATCCCTCTCGAGTTGGGAAGTGATTTGTAAATAAGATTGCTTTAATAAAAGAGGATTTTAAATCCCTTTCAAGTGCAGTCATTCTTAAGCACAGTATCTACAACCAGAACATAGCTGCATTCAGCTCCCTGTTCCAGATCAGGACTTAGGGACTTTAAGGAGTTACTTTAAGATGTTTGCCAAGACTACGCACAGAACACTCAGTCCTGACAAGCTTAACGCAATGTAATTTTAAATAAACGTTCTTAGTTTATCATTCCATAATTTTGTTGTCGTCACTGTTTTTAATTCTCCAGATTTGAACCAACAGCCAGATCAGACCCACGCATTTTATCGTGGTTTAGAGGCATGGGTTGCACTTGTCATAAATAATTTTAGTTCACTTTAAATACTCTTTCCAGGAGCTAAAACTCATATTCTGCATTTACTGAATTGTTTTGACCACATAAATTTACATATGAAAACTATAATTATGACTGAATTTGCACCACAGTAATTAAAGACAGAAACAGAACACCTTGTTGTTGTTACAAATCTCACTTGTTGACAATGGTCAGCACAAGCTTACGACATTCATCGTGGCAAGCAGTCAAATGCGCCGGCCGTTGGCAACAGCTTTGATCACCATATAGGTGATATCCCGACTTCAGCCATGGCCAACTACAGGAATTCCTATAGTTGGCCAAGCTTCAGCTCAATTCCGTCCGCAGTTTTGAGAGATAGTACCCCGGAGAGACGAATCCAAAAGTCTCCTAGCCCCCCTCTTCCCCTACCACCGACCTCTCGAGAGGACTTAACGGCTCGCCGCTAGAGTGCTCCCATACAGCACAGGCGCTATACATTTACACAAATCCATGCCTTCTCCGGAATTCGGACTTGGGCCCTTGGGCCTTTCAGAAATCAGAATTACTAACCACTATCCCGGTTGGGCGATACAGAACCTCTTGGATCCCACCGTCAGAAATTTTGGATCAAGCAAGCTGTGTAAGAAAAGTAATGGAGGGGAAGGGAGAAATATCTTTAAAATTAAGTAATATAGTAAAATCCTATTTATATGACGAAAAATTTATTACCAAATTAAGCTTAATTGAAACAGTCCTATAAATTGTTAGTTTTAATTGCGGACATCCTCTCTTTAAGGCTCCATATTGCACCAAGTTACATGATGCTTTCGCTGTAGTAACTGCAGTGAGAAATCTTTTGCCCAGTCGCTGCTCAGGATTAAAACAAAGAATTTCCGAGCTTATAAACTCTACTGCAGTTATGATGCATCACTCTTTTGCTGCTTGTTCTGCCTAGAAAAGTAGCGTCTCCTCGCTAAGCTTCTTTTTCTTTCATCTAAAATGTAAACTGCGCATATGGAAATTGTGAGGCGCGTTTAGTACCCCTAACATTGCAACAAATAAGTAAAAATGTATTTTCTGACAAACAGTTCCTGTTCAAAATAAAAAGAATGTTTTATTCACTAAGCCGATAGTGATTTTTCCCCCACTCATATCTAGGCAGCAGTTTTCTTGGCCGTGACTTAAAAGTGATTGGTTCAACTTTCTACCCAGTCTGCTAAATTCTATCACCGTACCACACCTGCGAATCTCTAAAAAAACACATAAATACTACTGCAGTTATTACTCATCACTCCTTTGCTTTATGCGTTGAATTTTAGTAGATAATGGCATTTCCATTAAACATAGGAAGTTCAGATTCCACATATATGGAGTCCATGTCGGCTCGATTTTACGTGATATTTTAGAGGTAGCACTCGTGGCACGTTGACAGAATTTATCAGACAGCTGACTAGAAAATATGCAATCAATCACTTTTTAGTAACAGCCGAGAAAACTGCTGCGTAGATATGACTGGGGGGGGGGGAATCCCAACTACTTTGATGGGTATACCGCTCTTTTGATTTTGAACAAGAAAATAATTTTTGCTTTATTGGTACAACATTAGGGCTATAAAAAACGCCACACAGTTTCTATATATAGGCAATTTACATTTTAGATAAAAGAAAAAGAAGCTTAGCGAAGAGCGATGACATTCCTACGCAGAGCAAGCAGTAAAAGAATGATGAGTAATAACTGCAGTAATATTTATAAGCTCGAAAAGTCTGTTTTAATCCTGGGTATTGACCGGGTCAAAGATTTCGCACTGCGGTTACTGCACGGAATGCACGATATAACATGGTGCAATATGCAGCTTTGAAGAGAGGATGTCTGCAATTAAGAATTTAAAGGGCCATTCCAATTAAGTTTAATTTGGTAATAATCTTATCTTCATATTTTGATATTTTACGCGTGTGTAAGACAAAAAAAAATATAGAAATCAAAATTCTAACCTATATTTGCAATAGACCCCCCCTTAATTATTCATTTTAATTTGAGTATTTTCCTTTTCTATTCCAAAAACAGTAACTGCTTATAATAAATTTGCCAGGATGAGTCATTTACAGATTAATACATATCATATCATTTTTACATAACGCTTGTAACGTAAGAGCATCCGAGATGGATGAATAATCAGACCAGCGGTCTTTTAAATATTTATTTTAAAACTTAATAAAGCTTTCTTGAGTAATAAAAGTAAAACAATAAGTCATTACAGCCATACATACAAGAACTACCGCTTGAAGCGGCTCGCGTGGCGTGACTTCTTTACAGCAACATCTAAACAAAAGTCTCTAAGCGGAGTCTCTTACTAAAAAACTCTTTCTTCCTTTTACGTTAAATTCAAAAGGAAACCGCACAGGAGGGGTCCTTCCGAGTTTCTACTGTGAAAAATTACCATCCGGTCATTTAGCCGACAGTGGGTGATAGTTTGCACGGAAACCACACAAGGGGTGCCCATAATACACTTCCGGAGTTAATTTACTTGAAGATTAGTTCTCTTGAAAACAGGGAAGTCCTCTAATGTAAAACAGACGTTTTATCAAAGATGAGAATCGTCACAACCCCTCTTTTCCAGGGGGGGGGTTAGAATTCCATTTTCTCGTACTTAACTATCACTGTAAGATACTCATAAAGTCACACTAAATAATGAATATAAATACAAGATTTTACCTTACGCTGGGTTAAGTACCAAGGATAAAACAATAGGAACTTATATTGAGGCCAGTGTAAAAAAAACACATAAACAAATACTAAGAACTAAACAACACAGATACAAAACAGAATTTTACAGTTTTTTGAAAACATGTATATACAATATACATTCTTAAATCTAATATCGATTATGAATCTAGCCAGGCTGAAAGGGAAAGCCTTGCAGATATATGATTATCAGTTTCTGGTAATCTTTCTGCGGAGACTCGAAACTTGATCCAGAACTACTGCACTTGACCTCAAAACAATTATACATATTTGGTCCGGCATTAACATTAAGATGAACCACTTCATTAGAAGTTTGATTTATATCATTCATGAAGTAATTAATGATTCCCTTTAGACATCTCAGTGTACGGTTCTAACATAAAGAAGTGAAAAATTAGGGATCTTTGTGTTTTCCCTGGTAAATTTACAATACATTTTGTTTTTGACAAACCACTTCTGAAATTTTCAGACACTGTCAAATCTACCGATAGTTTATCTGGTTGGTACGAGGCCCAATTTGGCATAATTACAGTTCCTTATTTTTGCTGAATTTCTTTAGAAATTTCCATTCTGGTGGAGGGTTTTAGTAATGTATCCACCCTAGTAACAGAAGTGATATCTTCTAATGGAATCGTCAGATGTTTGGAGGCTAAACAAGGTGCGGTTGGTGTATTTTTCTTTCCCCTGAGTGTGGTGGACAAGAGTCTGCAAGTATCTAAGTTTATTTCTTGAAATATTTCGGACATGACCGGAGGTTTCCAACCATTCTCGAGGTCTTTAATTACTTTCTCTTTGTAAGTGAGAATTTCGAGTTGTGTCTAATGAATGAAAAATCGGTTCATTCACCTCTGTGTTGAGCACGAGCAATTTTGTTTCCCTCAATTCTTTAATCTCGTTAATTCAGAATCTCTTTTTTCTCTCCTACTTCTATCCTGCCTCTCTTCCTTTTATCTTCTAATTCTATCTTGCCTCTCTTCTTCTTATCTTCTAATTTTATCTTGCCTCTCTTTTTCTTATCTTCTAATTTCATCTTGCCTCTCCTTTGTTTCTCTCTGAAGCCTCACTGAAGTGATATTTTCGAACAGATTTTTCACAACTTCCTCCTCATAGGTTTCATTTTTTCTAATCAGCTGTATTAGAGGCAATGTCCTAATCTCAGGTCCGACCTCTTCCCTTAACTCTTCAGCCAAGATTAAAAGATCATCTTTTCTAGCTTTTGCTAAGAATGCCACGATAATATAAGCCCAAATAAGGATAACAATTCTAACTCCCTCTCTCTATATATACATATAAAATGGTTTTAAACAAATATCAGATTCAAATATGAGAATTAAAATTGAACCCTAAATTTTTTCACAACATATAGTACGAATCTAAACACAAATGCAAGACAATTTACACTGTAATATGCACATTACGAGTTCAAATATAATTTGGCTACTTGAGGACTTATGATACTAGACATAATTTTAAACTTTTAAATGCTTTACATGCAACTGCGTAAAACTCAAATGCTTATGATAATACAATATACCTTAATGAAAATGTCCAAAGTATACTAAAGTATGCAATCAAGGTAATTTAAATTAAAAAATACATATATCTATAAACTCATAACAAAACATTGTATGACAACAATTAAAACGTAAGATACTAGTAATTTCTAGCCTTTCTCTTTTACGTGTTCAACAGGAAAAAAAAAATGTTTCAGTTCTTACACAAATAATGTTTTACACACCTTAACTCAAAACTCTAACATTTAAAACATTCAAGACGTCTTAGAAATGGCATGTTAAACTACCAGCTATATCTATTAACACAGATTCAAATTCTAAGTTTTATGCTTCTTATTGTAAACATAAAACCAAAACAACACATTTCTTTAAGCTTTACAGAAAACAATGTCGACTTAAAACAGTTATGTGAACTTGTATAACTAAATTATAGAAATAAAGTAAATTACTTCACTGCCTCAATATAAAAAATCCAAGGTACTTACCCGCCTGGGTTGTAGACTTGATACACAGGTTGATGCTTCGAAAAACAAAAGGATGCCGTCATAACTTAATTAATCACAACTTAAGATTTTTATATGCGTTGATGACCTAGACACTAATCACTTTTATCATAATACATTAAAACATCACAGCACTTCACTCTTCGGACACTGATGATCCAGATACTTATATCACAACACACTACAACTTCGCTTTCGGACACTGATGATTCAGACACTAATATCACGAAACGCTTTCATGGCACTTCACTTTCGGACACTGAGGATTCCACAAGAGGCTGTTGAACACCGGACTGGATTATTGGAAAGTGACGGTCCACTTCTAACACGGATGAAAAACTTTTTTTTACACTTCCCTATACGGGAATAACTTCAGACACGAGACGGTCGCATGAAATTAAAAAAAAAATGCTGATGATATTTTTCACAATGACAGTCCCACAACTGAGCTGAATTCAGGAGACTGACGTTCTTTTGTATCAGGACTGACGTCGGTAAACTTCCGTGGATTTCCGATCCACACAGCTTAACGATGAGCTGTATTCAGGAGACTGACGTTCCTTTTTATTCGAACAGACGTCCGTAACTTTTTTCGTGGATTTCCGATCCACACAACTTAAAAATGAACTGTATTCAGGAGACTGACGTTCCTTTTAAACCGAACTGACGTCAGTAACTTTTTTCGTGGATTTTCGATTCACACAGCTTAAAGATGAACTGCATTCAAGAGACTTTTGCGGGATCTATTTGGATTCGACTTTGCGGGGCTTTCAGACTTTGGGAGACTTTGCGGGATTTGTTCAGGAGACTGACGTTCCTTTTTAAGCGGAGTGGCGTCCATAATCTTTTACGTGGATTTCTAATCCACTTGCTGCCACCATTTTTATATATAGCTGTAACGTAAGAGCATCCGAGATGAATGAATAATCAGACCAGTGGTCTTTTAAATATTTATTTCGAAACTTATAAAGATTTCTTGAGTAATAAGAGTAAAACAATAAGTCATTACATATACACAAAATCTACCGCTTGAAGCGGCTCTGAACAGTCGCGTGGCGCGTTTTTCTACAGCTCATCTAAACAAAAGTCTCTAAGCAAAGTCTCTCACTAAAACCCTCTTTCTTCATATTACGTTAAATTCGAAAGGAAATCGCACAGGGGAGGGGGGGGGTCCTTCCGAATTTCTATTGTGGAAAATTACCATCCGGTCACTTAGCGGACATGTAGCTTTAACATTTTAAATAGTATATGCTCTCTTCAGTGTCTGGATCTGTCGTTCCAGTGCAGGTTGAGGTTGCACCATCTATAGCTCTGTTCTGTTCATTTGGGTAAAAATCGTTATTACCGTTCCCCATTTCTTAATTTGATAAGAATAAGCATTCATAATAATGTCGGAATACCTTTCTCCAGTGAGATATTATTTCACTTTAATTACAGTTTAAAAAATTATCATGTTATGAAGATCAAGTACAATTTGAATACCACCATATTTTTCGAGAAAATATATATTTTCTAATTCTCAAATTTAAATCTTCCATCAACTTAAGCTTCGATTAATAATATTCGAAAAGTCTTTCTGATGTTAATATTTTCATTCTGGATAAAATCCAATACGGAATAAAAGAATGAAACTATTACCCAGTTACGCTGCATACCATTTTCACTCATTTCTCAAATTACAACAGCCAATTACAGCAGCCATAATATCTGCGAAAGTGACGCAAATACAGAAGCACTATTTGTTTCTTCATACTATTTTGCAATAAGTTTTTTAACATTTATACCATTAATGTTATTAAAAAATTATGCTTTGGAAGGCATATCATCTCTGCCACAAATTTCTGTTCCAAACGAACACTATTACTTGCGTCAAAAGTAAAACGTAACGATATGGATAAAATTCTGCAACAACTGGCCGTTCCCTATATCGGTGTTTCTCTATTAATTTTATGTACAGAGAGTTTATATTTTGAATAACAAAGCATAATTCCTTCGGTCAGGGGCGTCGTCTTAAGGCATGTGGTGCGTGCGGCACATACCTAAAAATTTGAAATTGTGAAAAAGGAATTATTATTTTTAATTTAATCTTATATAAAAATCCTTATTAGTTGCTTCAACTTAACATTCTGAATAAACTCCAGTTTGATGCATGTTGTGCAAAGTTGACGCATGGTGAATTTTAAATTTAAAAGAAAACGAATTGATCGCTGTCGTGTCAGTTTTGTGCCTCAACGTGTTGTCAAATACCAGCGACATTTGTATGGTTTCCTTTATTTTTTACTAATAGTTATTTTAATTTGCAAACTTTTTTTGTTTCCTCTTATTCTCTTCGCCAGGATGTAAACGATTTAGGGTGAACGACGGTTATTCAAGTGTTGGAGCGAAAAGTTAAACAAAATAAACCATCCAATTAAAAAAACTACAAGAACAGATCCCGTAAATTGAAGACCGGTGCTGCAACTGGAAAGTAGCAATTAACACGCAAAAATCCCAGCTCCTCCTAATTCGCAGGAAAAAGCGCTCTATAGCAATCAAGAGAAATCTGCACTGTTCGGTGAATCTGTTCCAATAGTGAGGCAAGCGAAATATCTCGGCGTTGTACTCAGTGACAAACTCAAGTGGAAAGAGCACATAAACTATGTAAGAAATAAGGCCCTTTGTGTCATGAACTTAATACTCCCTATCATAGGCAAGCACTTCAGGATGTACCTACGAATGAAAAGACTAATATATACTTCTACCATTAGGCTAATTTTGACCTACTCATCCCTCCCTGGGCTGCAGCAACGGACAGTGATATTCGGAAACTGCAAATTGTTCAGTCAAAATTCCTAGGAACTATGACGAACGTACATTATTATGTGCGTTGTGCAGTTGATCAACTGCACAACGACCTCAAATTGGACTGCATTCCTGATTACCTGAAGAAAGCAAATGATCGATTCTTCACGAAAGCTCTAGACTGGGAGACTTTAAATTTCTTTGGAACTTTCCATTACAAGTTAATGTACGAAGATCGCTTCCTCAGATCTTTCGCTCCCCACATGTTGGATAACAATTTTCCCACATATTTGCGGAAAGTAAAATGAAGGATTGCTAAGGAGGACTTTGAGAATTTGTAAGTACTGTATATAGTTTTAATTTAATTTGATTTTCATGAAATGTAATGTAAAAATTGCAGAATGTTTCCGCGGAGCCAATCAGATTCTAACCTCCTTGGTTAAGAAGAAAAACTTCTCCGCAGCAGAGGGGGCTCCGTCCCAACGTAGAAGGAAACACCTGCGCATGCGCGAGATACTTGCCGCCAAAAAGCGCCAAAGCTCGAAGCCAATGTCGAAGCAAAGAATATGTATTGTATACAGAGGTTTTTTGGCTATAGCCAGGCGTCACTTTAACACCACCTCAGACAGTCAGATCACGTTATGCATATTAGCATGATATCCCGGCATACACTCTTGACTAGGAAGTTTAACAGAGCGTTATTTCGCTATTGTGAGCGCACGTTGCTAATTCTTTCAGTTGATCAACCGAAATATCGACTACACATTCGTTAAAAGTATTTTTGCATGTTTGTAAACGAAAATTAATGCGTATGAATGAAAGTCAAGCTAATAATAGAATTTAGGTTAAAAGTAAAAACTAGCTTGAGCATGCATGAAAATTAAGTTAGGCTCTCCAACCATGACTAAGTTAATTTTTAGTAGAATTAGTACCTCAGGGCGGAGAATTGAAAATAGGGTGTAATTCTGAGATCTCATATGTCTAAATTCTAACATGTAAAATGTCGGATAGACAGGAGTGTGGAACACGTTTTACATGTACACACAAGCTCTTATATCAGTACGCCTTGGTAGAGAGCAAGGGGAGATTTAAAATTGGGAAGGAATGGGATGAGCAAAAGATACCCCATGGGATATTAAATGAGAATAAATTTAGTTCTGTAAAACCTTATTAGTTATGTGAATATAATTAACGTAATTAATTAAGCAAAATATATTTTATGTTGAAGATAGAATAACATGTTGAAAAGTATTAATTTAGAAGTCAAATAACAAAAATCAGCGTTATATTTGCAAATTTTCACAGCACTAGTTTCGATGGCTTTTACCGAACCATCACCCTCAGCTGCCAAAGCGCAAATGAACGAGATAAGATATAGTAATAAGATAAGGTAGATGGCGCCAGTAGCTTAACTCCTGTCCACCAGTCTTATCTTATCACTATATCTTATCTCATTCGCTTTGGACAGCTGAGGATGATGGTTCGGTAAAAGGGATTGAAACTAGTCCTGCGAAAATTTGCAAATATAACCCTGAATTTTGTTGTTTGACTTCGAAATTAAATTATGTGAATATTAAATGTATTCGAACTTTTCTACACTATTTTCCTTCCAGAGGGCTGGAGGGAGACCAGAGGAAACAATTCGAAGAAAGAGGCTGTGAATGTAATAGAATGCGGAAATTTCGTCTGTAAAATAAATTAACCTTAAGATTAAAAAAATTGTGAAGGTTGACTTAGAGTTAGGATTAGAACTTCATTATCTTTATCAAGGCCTTAAGATCTTTTAGTGACGGCAGTTAAATTCTGGCGGGGAAAGATGAAGTGTTTCATTTATTTTTGCTTACAGTTATTTTAATTTGTGAGCCTTTTCTATTCTCTTTTATTCTTCTTGCGTTTTCTTTTTAGGATGTAAATGAGTGAACAAGAGTATTAAACTGTTGGAGCGAAAAGTTTAACAGAACTGATTTCGCTATTGTGAGCACACGTTGCTAATTCTTTCAGCTGTCAACCTTAAATATAGGCTACGCATTCTTGCGCCGAATTAATGTTCTTTCAGGGGTATGTTCTGAATCAACCTGTTAGCTTTAAACCGAATTGTGTAGTATACTACTCCTAACTTTAAATTTAGTATTACGTATCTTTTAAGTTCTCACCATAAGTGGTCGGCGTTTGCAAGCACATAAGTCCGTGCCGTCTGTAAATTATACTGTGTTCAATAAGAGGATCTTTTACATCCTTGGTTGTGATCATTTTCAAGCCTGTGCGAGAATTCGCAAAGATGAACCCTTAGATAAATCTAGACACATTTTATAATAGCTAAAAAGACTAGATTAGACACCCATACAACCGTATTAGTTCTGCAATTTTCTTTTTGGATAGTGCAAAGATAAATAACGAAAAAGGCAATCTGCACTAGAATGTCATTAAAAATCACCGTAAACGATGTTACAGCATAGCATCCTACATTTCTGCAACAAAAATATCGTTCATAAAGAAGTGAAAATGGCGTCTTTGCTTTAAAAGTGTTCCACATATAGACGTGAAATCGATGTCTTTGTATCGAAAGTGTTCTGCGTAAGTCATGAAATCGACATTTTTGCAACATCATGAAAGATGCATTTGTTGTATCTTTATGGTAAGGTTATGCTACTTGTGTAGCCAGCTTGAAACTTCCAAAAATGAATGCAAGTAAATTTTTCAAAAATGCACCAACCGAAAAGGTTATTTTGGACAGTCTGCGTATCATTAAAAAGCATATGCTGTGTGTTCAGGAAACAATATCAGAACATCATGAATGTCAGTATCAAATGAAACACAGTATTACTGATAGTCAGTCCGGAAATCAAAGAAATATTATTCTTCAGAGTAATATGTCATTTAATACCTGATACTGTTCTTTCATATAAATACTTTAGCATACACTTTTTCATTGGCAATGAGAATTGTTATTTATTTAAGCATTTTGATCACGACCCATTCTTACCATCCCGGAGAACTCCAACAGTTTAATATTCAGGTCATTCCAGGTAATAAGTCATATTTTCTCATGAGGTTAATGAGGCTTGACTGTAATTTTTTTCCTAATTACATTACCGTATTATAATTTTTATATTACTTGTATAAAAAAGTTATAGGGGAAATTTGTTAGTTTCTTTTAAGGAAAACAGATTCTAAAATAATATTTCAGTCCATGAGTATGTATACAAAAATACACACCATTTTCTTTCCTTTTTAACTTTCAAATTTAATGAAAACAAACCCGATCATGAAATATCCAAAATGTCTCTGTAATGTTAGTTTGAAAGAATGGAGTTTTATTCTAATAAGAGATTGCTCATTTAACTATACAAAGGATTGCCCTTTGTTGAATTGTTATCTGAAACTATTTTGCCCAAATTAGTCTAGATAAATGGGTTATACTGCATGTGGAATTTTTAGAAATATTTAGATAGGTATCATTTGCAGCGAACTATTTTATGTGAAACTATCTGATGGAAGTAAAAGCAGTACTCAACATTATACCCAACGAGCACAATGTTTTTTTTTTTTTTTTACAAACACATATAAGGTTTCTACGAAAAAGGAATTTCATAAGAGATAATACATCTTACTCATCCTTAATTAGTCTTACTCAGCAAATTTCTTAGATAGCAAGATTATTATAAATCTTTTAATACAGTCTGCTGTATTAAAAGATTTGCAACTTTTGTTACAGGATTAAAGCAATTTGACAAACATTTCACAAAATTAAAATACATTATTTTATACGGTTTTGTACATTCGTCATGGCTACAGATATATTATTAATAAATAAGACTTTATATGTAACAGATTTGTTCAGTCTGCTGTTAGTGAAATCTGTCATATAATAGACTTTATATATAACATACTTGTTCTGTCTGATGTTAATGAAATCTGTCATATAATAAAGCATAAAATTCAGTACACATTTTATTCATCACTGAAGTTCTTATTCATGAATAAAATGCTTAAAACATAAGCAATAGCATAAAAATAACTACACCTAAAAATGAATTTATATATGTTAATTACATCTACAGTAAATTTCTTACCTTCTGTACTTAGCCCTGGATATGAAGTAAATTTTGCGACATCTACAATTTTAACAGCAAACTGTTGACCGGTTGTCTTATGAATACAACGCCGAACTAAACTAAAAGGGCCTCTGGAATGAAAAGAATAATACTTTAAGGACCGGTATCTACACATAAGGTGCTCCAAAAATATCGCACAATGAAACAATTCTCAAAAAAATGAATCACAGACTCGTGGTTCAGCGGAAGAAATGAATCAAATGAAGTAGGTTTTCAGACTCTGACTATTTTGGACATTTGATGGTTTCGACCAAAACACAAAGTTTAATTGCGATCGATAACCCCTTCCCCCACAAACAAAAAGAACGAAAAGCTATTTTTCAGAGTCAAATTTAATGAAACAAAATAAAAATTAGCACACAATAAAAATATCTGAAATACTAAAAATTAAATATTTCCCCATCCAAAAATAACGGACTTTACAGGGAAATAG
The DNA here is from genome assembly GCA_000611955.2 of Stegodyphus mimosarum. Lineage (NCBI taxonomy): Eukaryota > Metazoa > Arthropoda > Arachnida > Araneae > Eresidae > Stegodyphus > Stegodyphus mimosarum. The sequence continues at coordinate 398,099 of KK114948.1, forward strand.
AAGCCTTAAATTCTGCTACATATATTTATGAAGAAATGCTTAGCTTCATAACTTTATCTGCTGAAATTCAATTTTTATATGATTGCTGAAATTCAATTTCTATATGATTACTGAAATAAATAATTCTGTTATTTCCTTCCTATTAAGTTATTCCTATTAATTATTAGCGATAATATTTCCAGAGCCAATTTAGCATATTAGAGATCTAAGAACAGTAAATAGCAACTTAATTAGAAATTTCTTCATACAACCTCAGAAAAAATTTTAATTTTTCATTTAGGTTTACTTAATTATATCATAATGAAAAGTGGCATGGTCTGAAATCCTATATATTTGATCCATTTCTTACATTGCAGCCATAATTTTATAACCCAAAGTTCAAGGACGCATGGAAAATGAAATCCCAACAGTAAGAAGTTGTGCTAGATAAACGAAATTTGGGAGAGGTGTTTGCACATCTGAAAGATGATTCAGATTTCGCTTTCGATGAATAAGTGTGGCGATCATGTTTGCTTTCAATACGCGATGTGAACTTCGTGTGTTTATTTATCTTCCGGATTGGATGTCGTAAGCGAGATTTGTGTTCTTAAAGATAAATCTGCCTCCTTTAAGAAGAGAAGGAGGCAGTATCAGCAACTTACTGAGTTCGAACGAGGTCGTATAAATGAGCTGCGAGAAGGCGGATTTTCTCTTCACGATACAGCAGAAAGTGGCAAGGATGCACTGTGCATGCATGCTGGCAGCAGTGGACACAGGAAGGTACTGTCTTAAGACGACAGGGCTCCTGCTGCCTTATGTGACACCATTCAAAGGGATGATCGCCATATTCGCCGCATGTCTGTGGCGCATCGCACTGCAACAGACATTCCAGCTTTTGATGGCACAAGGGTGTCACAGCAAACTGTAACAAACCGATTGCTCAAGGGACAGCTCTGAACCAGGCGTTCTGTAGCGGCCACAGCTCTAACTTCGGTGATGTCAAGCTAGAACTCATTGGACGGTGGAGTGGAGATCTATGCTGTGTTTTCAGATGAGAGTCCCTTCTGTGTTGCTGCCATTGATGGCCGTATCTTGGTTAAGTGAAAGCCAGTTGAGCACTTGGAACCAAGCTATCAGCGGGATAGACACATTGAACCTACACCAGGAGTTTGGAGAGCAATTTCCTATGACAGCAAGAACACTCATCGGCATCCCACACAGCTTGACAGCAAATTTGAACGTTAGACGGGTGATTACACCGGATATGTTGTTTTGTTTGAACAATATTCCTGGAAGCATTTTCCAACAGGAAAACGCTCTCCCCATATCCCTATTATCGCCCAATATGCCCTACAGTGCATCGACATGCAGCCTTACCCTGCGAGATCATCCGATCTTTCTCGCAGCTAGCATGTATGGGACATAATTGGACGACAAATGCAACTTCTCCAATATCATTCACAATCAGAACGGACTGCTGCTGATCTGACTGAATAAGTGCAACAAGCCTTAAACTACATCTCACAAAAATGACATACGGTAACTATCAGGGACAATGCATACGACTTTACATACTAGCATTCAACATCGTGGTGACTACATCGGTTATTAATGTACCACCATTTCACATTTGAAACATCTCTTCTCGCGCATACTTTAACCTGTAACCTTGAAACATTAATCAAATAAATATGTTACCTAGACAAATGCTTTGCTCATATTTCATTCCTCTAAACTTATTTCTTCATGGTGTTCAAATTCCATTTTCCATCAGTATATATTTAATCATATAATATTTGAGAAACACACTGTAGTAATGTAAACCTCATACATCAAAATTACGATAATCCACGCTCATTTTTGATGTAAACAAATAAAATTTCAAACATACAAATTTGGAAAGGTTAACGGTAATTTTTTCTAATATAAATACACAAGTAAACTTTTAACAAAATTATACTACATTTATAATATGCATTGATTAAAGAAATTAATTTTATTCACTATTAAAATTTATTACATTTTCTGCATCACTCTCATTTGCAGTAATCACGTATTGTGAATTTGCAAATGTTTTGTTTTAGATCAAGTAGATTCAATCTCTGATTTGTGGAGTACAAGTAATCCTCCTAGATTTCTGAAAAAGACAAAAACTAAAATGCGAATTAACTGCGTGTGCCAAACTATACATGAAAATCTCAGAGTCTGGAAATTACATAATGCTATCGCTTATCTTTTTCCTCCCAAGAGTGACATTTTATGAAATTAATTATTGGTTACCTTACTTACGAGCTTCCCACTCTAGTCTTATCAACAAAAAGTAATTCAAAGTACTACGACTGTGATTTTCTTCTTAACAGCACATATTCAAAATATAATAGCTATGCAACAATCGGCAGGCCCATACATCTCATTAATGCAAGCACCAATATTTATATAATTTGTCGTTTTGGGGACAAAGATTATCCAATCTTCAACATCCTTGAATTATTAATTTTTTTCTTATTAACTTATTTATTTAGTAACAATATGAAATTAAATGAATTTGAATTAATTGTATTTTAAAAATATAAGTTTATTTGTAGTAATATGAGTATGCTGATACAGAAGACGCCACTTATTGTGATCGCTGTCAATGTTGTCATTCGGACATAGTTATCGAATTGCTGAAATCCCGCCCCTTTGTATACGAAAACATGGAAAATAAATCGCTTATTGTGATCAATAGCTCGGTTAATTTGATTAAATTATTACAGAATAAATTTTTTCAACTGATGTAAAGTCGTCAAATAAAGTGAAAATAGGTTATAAAAATTGCCAAGTGAGAGATTAAGTCATTAAGCGTCTCGGTTTTGATTTCAGTCAACGTTTAAAATTAGGTAAAAAAGCAAACTTAGTTTAAAGTAGAATCTGAAGGCGATTAGACACTCCTTCATCTTTAGGAACAAAATTATTTTGCAGATTTTTTGTTGTTGTTGTTGATTTTTGCCTAACTAAATTTTAAAAACTCATTTTCTCTTCTAATGAGGGATGCCCTCGAGGATTAGGGGTTAGCATTGGTCAAATAATTTCGAGACACGTTATAAACAGTTCATAAAAAATCTTTTCTTCAGTAGTAATTAAAATGCTGGAAAGCACCTCTTTATATCTTTCTAGTTATATTATGTTAAATTGAGTACATTTCACTGATATTTTGAAGGACAATCTTTCTCATCGTTTAATGTTATCAAAACAGACATGGACAAACGTGATCACATTAAGCAGCGCCTACTGTAGTAACATATGTTAAAAAATTGCTTTCAATGGGGACAAGAATAAGGTGGTCCGCAGAACATTCTAATTTATAATAGTAGTCCCCATCTGAAAAAAGTTTGAGAAACGTTGATTAAAATAAAACATTACTTTTGAGTAGACAATCATTGTTTCAATACCAGTTTTCAGTTTATGTTGTCAACATATATAAAGAACTAATTTATTCACTAGTTTTTAGACGAACGCAATTCATGAAGCGCATTCCCGCGCTGATGTGCAATCTAAAATAAAAGTGCTCGCAGCAGGTTGAGTCCAGCATGTGCACAGTTCATAGATAGAACGCAGCTCTGTTTGAAGTGATGGATTAATATGAACTATCAGCAATATGACAGCGATACCTTCTTACGATACGACAGCAATAGCTTGTCCGAGGCGAGTCTAAGAAGGGGCTGCGCTGAAATAGTGGACAGTAAAGCTGCTAGTCCGTTGTGGTCACACTAGTCCGTTGTGGCGACTAGCGGTAAAGCGGAAAAAAACGCTTTCCGCGTACGTTTAGTTCACACCAGCGCGGCAACTTTCGCTTTAAAAGTTGTCATATGCTCGCACTAAATAGTTCTTCGTATCGGAAAAACGTGAAATTTTTGTGTGGTATTTTGACTTTTTATGATTACATTTTTTAATTAAAATGGATTTAATTTCTGCTCGATTAAAACTTATTTTACTTCTTGCTTTGCGTAAGAGAAGTAGAATGCAGTGGCTTATATTAATATGTATGAGATGACTGCAGCAAGGAGATGCAAATAATTTAATTGAAGAAATGCGCTTGAACGAAACGAAATTTCTTTTAATTACTTTCGCATTACAGCTCACCAATTCGATGAATTTCTAGCCTCATTTATTCAAAAGCAGAACACTAATTTTTATCAGAATATCGCAGAAAAGAATCGTTTGGAAGAGAGGAATAGGAAGGATATTCCAGAGAAGGATTGTTGTACATATCTAATTTAATTTATTTATGAATTTTATTGAATGATAATTAAAAATCCTAATTTCATGATTGTATTTTGGAGAGTAAAGTTTTCATGGGGTAGAACATAAATGTTTTTGCATGATGTATTAACTTCCCTTAAATTGTTTAAATAATGCAATAAAAAGTATATTTTGTTTAAATATATGTAGGATTTACAGCATTACTAATTTAAATATCACACTTAAAAAACCAGTTATTTCTAACTTAATAAACAACAGCAATTTGTAAGGTTTTAGTTAAACTAACAAAGTTTTATTTTAATTTAAATCTTTCTATCTCTTCTCATGTTTCAACTTCCCGTCAGAAGAAGCGCGCGTTTTCAGCTTATGCTAATTTGAAGTACAGCCAAGTACTATTTAAACCAGAGGTAGAAACCTCTCAGTGTGAGAGAGCTTTTAGTCTCAGATCACGGTCATTCTGTTCGACGTTCGCCTGACCAGCTAGCAGCTAAATTCTAAGCCATAGTGCTTGCTACGTGATTGCTTATTGAAATAAATTCAAGTGCGCTAGTATTAGTAATTCTTGCTGCGCACCATTTAGTTAAGAGGCCAACTCCGCGAAGAGCTCTGTGAGCAAAGATCAATTAAATTTCTCTTTAGCTTTAGTTTAAATTTATTTGATTGTTCATTTAGGCCCAAGTGTGGTCTTTTACTTTCTGTATCCCTCCCGAGTTGGGAAGTGATTTGTAAGTAATATTGATTTAATAAAAGAGGATTTTAAATCCCTTTCAAATGCAGTTATTCTACCACGTGTACCATAGTATCTACAACCAGAACATAGCTGTATTCAGCTCCCTGTTCCAGATCAGTACTTAAGAACTTTAATGAGTTACTTTAAGATGTTTGCCAAGAACATGCACAGAACACTCAGTCCTGACAAATTTTTAAAAAAATGTTTTAGTTTCTGCCTTATGTACATATTTTTTACCTTAAATGTAACAGTAATTACTTCAATTAGTCATTCAGATATTAATTAACAGCCATTATCTATTTTATAAGGTCACTTTTATCTAAAATTCATTGAAGTAACTTCATTTTATTTAATACTACTTTATTTGCGTTAAAAATTGAATTCCACAATTAGCAAATTTGCTAATGCTCATGCAAAAGTTCTTTAAATTAATGAAAAATTATCATCAAGATTAAACCTCTGGTTTAGTTCATATATAAATTGTTCGTAAAGTGATCACGCATGTTCAAAAAAACAAACATGAAACCATTAAAATGCATAAAATCAGCTACATACTACCGAGCTTCTTTTCTGTATTAATTACAGTTTTCTTAATTTTTTTGAACAAATGGTTTACTCGTCACCACTCGCTAAATTTTCTAATTAGATTGAAGCAGCAACTTTATACTAATACCAGTATCGCTTTTGCTAGTCTCGTGTCAGCCGAAATAAAATCAGATCCTAGTAGTCAGATCATCTTTTGAATTATACCAAATGCTCGTTGTCAAAAGAAGAATAATGCACACAATGTCGAGCGAAAATTAGGTTTATATAAATGATGAATGAAACGAAATGAAAAATAAATACAAGCTTCTTGTGTCACCCCCCAAAAAAAATGTCGCGGTAGATATTAAAAAAAAATGGTGTATTCGTACTATCAAAGGCAGGAAAAAACACGCCCGAACCCGCAATACAAGTCTCTAGTACCCGCTGAATTTCCTACTTGAGCATGTTACCTCCGCGCTAAGATATCTTGCGGGTAAGTATGGTTTTCACACTTCACTTTCAGGAAACTGAAGAAGCAATTGGGCTACTCTGAAACTAGCGATAATATTTTCTGTAAATATTTTTTTAAAAATACCTACTCCATTACAACACCACTCCTGGTAACACTTCAATCCAAAATCTTTAACTCAAGAAGCTAACGTTTTATCAAATAAGTATTAAGAGCAACCTTAAATTGATGTAAATATATTTTAAGAAAAACTCAAAATCTGAAATTTCAAAATCCATCGCTATTTTTTTCGCTACAATCTACTGCATTAAATTATTCTGAAAAAATTATCAACCATATATAATTTATGGTTGAATATTAAGAAATATTATTTCTAATAAACTTGAGAATTTGCCTCTAAATAATTTATAAAGCTATTTATTCTATTAAGCGTAAGCATTTTTTTTATTATTATCTGAAATTTTTATTAAGATTAGTCCCTTTGACTTCTTTTTTTTCATCAAGAATTTTTAAAAGTGCAATCATTTAAAAACCGTGGTATACACTGGACATTTGAAACGACATGCCTGAAACTGACGCGTCAAGCGTCGAAAAGTTGAAGTTAAGTCAACTCACGCATTCTCCGATCATCCGGGAAATGCCGCCTCTGAGCTCGATTCTGATTGGTCCACACTTTACGTCCGAACGTGTTGGTGTCAACTGGGCTTAAGAGATTGAACGAACAGTGCGAAAAAATATAAAGCAAGGATTGATAGAAAACTTAGAGGGTATAGAGAATAAGGAAATTTAATTCAACGCCACGTAAGTGGAGAAGGGAAATAAATACGAAATAACTGAAAGTGAGATACGCACAATTTTGCCGACATTATACTGAAAGCGGTCTTCCGAAATTCCTATCGTTGTAATCACATGTGAGAATGGGATTCGTGTTATTTTGCACTACGAGAATTTTTTTGTGAAAAGTCCTCGCAAAGAGAGCTTTGAGAGTTTTATTATACACTCACGTTTGTGAAAATTGCAACACCATGAAGGACTTACGCGAGTGAGCTGAAATTTTCAGGAAATGCAAAGTAGCGCATGATATGCAAATGATTAGAATTGCAAATCCGTAGCGCATGCGTATGCTGAGCAGCGCCCTCTGAACGGCTGATGGATCCGAATAAATAGACGGCTGTAGCGAGGCGTGTATGGTTATCGGTGGTTATCTGCTAGTGGTAAACGTTAACTCAATCTGTACTTATGCCTCGTCGACGAAAGAGAGCGAGATTTGAACAACTTACAGAGTTTGAACGAGGGAGAATCATCGGCCTTCGTGAAGCTGGATTGTCGTATCGTGCAGTAGCCTCTCGTGTGCAGCGTAACAGCAGCACAGTGATGCGCGTTTGGAAGCAGTGGACGGACGAGTGTCGGACAACTCGGAAATCCGGGAGTGGACCCCGAAATGTGACGTCAGCTCGCGATGATAGACACCTGGTCCGCATGGCGCGGACGGACCGTACAGCTTCCTCTAGACAATTGGCAGCACTGTGGTCAATAGCTACAGGTGTTTCATTGTGTGCTTCATCAATTCGTAGACGTCTGCTGCAGTGTGGACTGCGCGCACGGACTCCTTTATACAGGATCCCCCTAACGCACGACCATCGCCGCCTGCGGCTACAATGGGCCAATCAGCATAGAGACTGGCGTGCTGATTGGCAGCATGTCGTGTTTTCTGACGAATCCCGCTTTAATTTGTGGTACCATGATGGCCGCATTCGTGTCAGACGCTATGCCGGTGAACGCCACCTTCCGGAGTGCATTATCGAACGCCACAGTGGACGAACACCCGGAGTTATGGTCTGGGGCGCCATAGCATATCATAGACGATCTCAATTGCTACGAATTGTGGGCAATCTGAACAGCAACCGGTATATCCGTGAAGTTCTACAGCCCGAAGCTGTTCCCTTCCTTCAAAGCTTGCCAGGCGCTGTATTTCAACAGGACAATGCCCGCCCTCATACTGCTCGGATTGTTAAATCCTTCTTTGCAGCGCAGCAGGTACAGCTTCTTCCTTGGCCTGCGTGTTCCCCGGATATGTCGCCAATTGAACATGTGTGGGATGTCATTGGTCGGCGTCTTGCTCGTGATCCTCGTCCTGTTGCGTCTGCAGACGAACTTTGGGTACGCGTACAAACGATATGGAATGCTCTTCCTCAGTCAGACATTCAAACTTTGTTTGACTCCATGCCACGTCGTGTAGCAGCACTTATTGCGGCGCGTGGTGGCCACACAAAATACTGATTCTGATCTCTTGTTCTTGTTTGTTTGCTTTGAACATTTAATCATTTATTTGTACCACTACCACTCAACTGTGTATTAAATTGCATTCACTTATAACGATTCCTTCTTGGTGTTGCAATTTTCACAAACGTGAGTGTAGTTCACGATGGAGAACTTTATCTTATCAACCACCAAAAGTGCGCGGTATGCTTCAAGTAATAATTTTGTACAACTTGCATTCTTTTACTGAATCTGGATTCTTTCAATCTGAAATGGATGATGAGTCACGGGCATAAATCTAGACAAGACACGCGCAGGTGATAACGGGATGCAGAACGGCCTTGAGGGAATAATTGTTTATTGATAAATAAAACATCGTTCTGAACAGTTAAGGGGGAAGTATATCTTTACTTGGTACTTGAGCAAAATATGTGAAGGGCTTCCACGTAAGACGATATATTAGGATCACGTCTAATTATCGGGCTTGCTTGGTCAGAGAATTGCAATACTGGACACGAGAATCTAATGCTCGTCGTCATTTTTTGGCTTCGTGAACAGAATAGAAGCATATTTTTTCACATTTATTTGACTTTTCCATGAAACCATGACTAAAATGCACAGATGTGTATTTAAGAGTGCTTGTTTGAATAAGCTACGAGACGTATTTTGAGTAAGAATTGCACTGTCATTTGTGCACACGGCAAGTGATGTATTTTATGTGGGGGATACTGTAAACGTAAAGACTAAATAAGATAAGGCCAAGTAATAACTCTTGTTGAACGCCAGCTAAAACAGGACGGCGCAAGGAGTAGGTGTTAGTGAAACATACGAGAAAGTATTTCTGTTGTAGATGCGAAGAGATGATATTTATTATGTGGCCTGGAAATCCGAAATAATAAGTTTTCTTAAGACGCCTCCAAGCAGACACGGTTGAAACTTAACAATGGCACGAAAAACTGCACCAGTCGCTAGTTTATTTTGCGGCTGTAGGAAATCTTTTCAATGGCAAGGTACATTTGGTGCACGGTCGAATGCTTTCATCTGAATCCATATTGCTTGACAGGATCAAAATGTAGTTTTTATGGAAAAAAAAGAAGCCGATGAAGCATCACGTGTTCCACAATTTTACTCCTGAAAGAAGGCTAATTAGTCGGTATTAAACAGGGTCATTGGAAGATTTTCAAAGCTTTAAGATCTGGAACATTAAAGTTATCTTCACGTAAAAGAGAAATAACCAATTTTCATGGCAACATTAATACTTCTGAGGAAATTGAAAATCATAATGAGCCCCGTGTGCAGGATCATCTTATTTGAAATGGTGTCAATTCCCGCTCTAGTTTCTTGTCTTAACCTTGGCGACGTGCATAAGCACATCTGACGGCCAAACTGGAGGAACGTTGTCTATGAGTTTATTGACGTAATGCTTTTAATCTTACATGTAAAAAATTTTTTTTTTTTTGCTCTTGTTGGAGGGACAGAAATGTTGTTAACGCAAAATTGAGAAAAAGTGATTGGCGAGCGACTCAGCTTCAGTGTGTGCAGGTTCTTGGGGGGCCATTAAGGGACGGAATAACCTTGTATCGTCTACTGAATTCTGCAATAGCTTCTCAGACAGGATTATCCTTTGGGCATAATGAATTCAGATAAATAGCGCAGTCAAGTTGCGCTTCTTTGCGAGGGTGGAGACCGCCTTCAGGATTAAGTTTCTAAGGTTTATCCTAATTTTATTAACAGTTATTTTAAGTTATGCACCTATCGTATCTTTCTAGTTTCAGCTTGCAATTTCCTACCAGAATGTAATTTCACAAACGCAGTGAATGCAAATGAGTAAGAGTACTATTTAAGTCTATGTTTCGCCGACTTTGAGAGAGTCTAATTTCCTGACTAGCGCGTTTGCCTTTCGGCTACATCTCTCTCAGCTTTGCTACGCTCGGCCATATTTTAAGCCCTTGCTTGACTTCCCCGATTTAATAAATATTTAGGGACCAACTACTTAAAATCCTGATAGCTTCGGCTATATCTTTTAGTTAGCTTTAGTTAGTTTAATTTCATAATTATTTAAATTCAAGCCCAAGCGGAGGCTTTGTGTATACTCCGAGTTAGGAGTTGATTGTATTTATTCCGAGAAATAAAGGGTTGTTAACCCTTCTTAAGTCTTACGTGTTTGTTCACACACTTAAGCGACTATTCGCTTATTAGTATTTTGTGGGGTTCAAGATTTTGAACATTGAATTAAATACGTAAAACCCCACAAGTTCTATTGTGAATATTTTTATCTTTGGGTTACTGTATTTCTGCCATTTTTGTTGGCAACATTCATCCATTTGATCAGGTTATGAATCGTAGAATTCCAGTATAGTTCGACCGCCTCATTCGCGACCATGAGCGCAAACACGCATGCACCATTCGGACCGCATTATTCTCAAAATAGGATGGAAAGATAGGGGATTTCTTTCCCTCCAGCATATAAATTCTCTTTCTGGAGAAAAGAAGATTTCCACGTCGCAGAGAGTAATAATGCCTCTTTTGGACAAGACTATGTGTTTTGGCAGAATGCCAGTCAGGGTTGCGTTTGAGAAGGTCGAACTATACCTAGTTTTATCAGCAACGGACTTGCTATTATTATCGAGGGTTATGTGCATTTGTCTGAACCAAAATTCTTTATGAATCGCCTCTCACTCACTCTCATCATGTGCAGTACATGTTAAATACAGAGTGTTGTTTTGGGCTCTGGTTAGATTCTGAGCAGTTTGTAATAAGGCGCTTTTGTGTGGTGTCTTGCGGCATCTGATTACTTTTAATGAAGGGAGAAATTCAAGTTAATGATCAGAAGTATAATCGCATGAAAGTTCGCTTAACTTTCCACTTGACTGTGTGTAACACTACGTATAAGGAAAAGTCTATAACTGAGGTAGAAGTATAGCCATAACGGATTGGCATTTGTGAAAATGAGATTTTAATTCCGGCCGATATGACAACACGCTGAATTAGATAAACTAGATATGTGTTATTAACACAGTTCCAATCGCGGTGACGTTCTGTGACGTCTCCAATTGGAATTACCAGAAGCTTTTCAGACGCAGGGTTTCAAATGAAATGCAATCCTTGCAGAGATTTATGTGGTGTTAAAAATCAAAACATGGTAACAGCGGCATAAAAATACAGAAATTTTCTTTTAATACAATCAAAATTTCTATTTTAGCAGTTGTAAGTTGCTAGTAATGTTACTAATCCCACAACGCACGCGTAGAACGTAATAACATATTTAATGGCACAGGAATTCAATTTCAGAGAAAAGATTTTTGAAAATAGTGTACTGTATGTTCCGGCGTATAAAGCGAACTTATAATTTCAAACTACACTTTTTTAATTTTTAGGTATATTCGCTGTATAACACGCATCCTTTTCTTTACGAAGAAACCTGAAAGATGCCTGTGCGATGCTCTTATCTTTTGAAGTCATTAATTCCAAGATTTTTCTCAGGCTTTTGAACAATGGCATATTGAACTTACAAGCGATAAGAGGAACAATACTGTGTGTCGGGAAATGCTTACAAGCACAGCTAGAACATTAGAAGCAGTGCTGATAGTAAGTATATAAAGGCATTTCAACCTACATGACTAAAACATGGAGGCATTAATGCAAGATAAATGGTCCGTTCTACTTGTGAAGTGGAAATAACCTCCGGTTTATCAAAACTAATGATATTAAAGGTTTGCAGGCATATCACTGATTGATATATTATGTGCAAATGGTAGCAATTCCTATGCAACTGATAAAGCATATTTAAGGTTGGTGCAGACTAACTGAACCACAGATCAAATTCAGATTGAACGTAAGTTTCAAGAAATATCACAGAACAGAAGGTAAATCCTAGCCTACAGAAACCAATATCTTACTCCTATGCCATTAATGACTGCTTGTTACAAAATACTGATTGAACCAAAACTTGACCTCTGCAGAGTGGCACTTAGTTAGATAAATCTCATTTCTGCAGCTCTTAGCTGATGAAGGGATACATTTGTGGAACAGAAAACATAAAAACAATGTAAGATTCAGTCCCCCCAAAATAAGTTCCATTCAGGGAGGACAAGTCCTTTAATAAGATACATTAGGTTCTTTAAAATGCGTCTGGAAATTCTCTTAAACGTATGAAAATTAATCACCCACACGACTTTCCGGCCTTCATATATACTGAAGGGGTTATTATTGGAGCAGAACTGTATACTACTTTAGCAAGCTGAACTAGACCATTCAAGCACGTCCGAACATTCTTTTGAGTTCACAACCATACAACGGTATTCCAAGCGCCCGGATTTTTGCTTATATTATAGGAACATTTTCTAAATTTTTTAAGCTCGGAAACATAAATAAACAGTGATGTCCTCGCCGGGATTCGAACTCCGGACCTCCCGACTGCTAGTCCGAAGTGTTTTGTAATTACACCGCGAAGACATTCGGTAAGGAGGGTGGAAAAGCTTATACTTTCACCAACTTAAAGGGCAACTCGGGAGAAGCGGACCCAATCACCAAATCCTGGTGGTGACGAATTATCGTTTACGACAATTTAGTTAGTTGTAAAGACTTTTTATAATTATTTAGACGCCAGAAAACATGAATAATCAGCGATGCCCGAGGATTCGAACTCCGAACCTCCCGACTGCTAGCCGGTTGTGCTTTCTAATTACATTAAGATGGGAGAAAAACTTTGCAATATATCTCTTTGCAGAGCAGCCAGTCTACTAAGTTTTTTAACAACAGAAAGAAGCAGACAAATAACTTTTTAAAAATCATGAACTAACTTTAAATAAGATTTAACGATGATCACCTACAAAGTACAATCACCAGTTCTTTAATGCAAATACAAAATATTTACTTATAACAAATACTTTTTATTATTTGTACTGTTTAAAGAAAATTAATATTTTTAACAATTTTTATACAATGCTAACAACAGTGAGAGATCCTGCTTTCTTTAAGAAGTAAGCATAGTGATTTTATTCATAACCATTGCTCCGTAGGTCTGTTTTACTATTGCACAAATATTCCTGTTTACACATATATTTAAAATCTTCGGCTCTTTTACTACACGAAATTAAAAAATCGCAGTGACAAATGAAATACAACGAAAATGTGTTACCATTTTCTTGATAATATAAGTCACATGTGTACAGTTTTTGAAAAGAACATGAATATTTTATATTTTATCGCAGATTTAACTAACGTAAAAGATCACAAATTCTTAAAATATTCCTTTAAAATTTCACATTATTTAGCAACGAAAGAAAAGAACAGCCTCGATCTTACTTTATGTTAATTGCCTAATAGACATGAGATGACCAGCAACGTCGTTCGATTCTGTTTAGAGAACTGGAGCACGTGTTCAGACACATCTATATCAATAGCGCACCATAACATGTCACTGAAAAATTAACCTTGCCGTTATTTTATAAGTAGTTTAGGGAAAAAGCTAAGCGATTTCAGACTCCAGAAATTATGTTTTGAGATGCAGATAATGAATAACATCTGACATTTTGTTTCTGATAAGTAATGTTTAGGTGTCGCCCAGCTAGTGTAGTAAGTGACCCTGGCTGCCGTAACGATGACTCCGGGTTGAAATCCCGGAGAAGGTATGCTTGTAACTGTCCGTCCCTTCATAGGAGGCAACGGTGGCCACCTCCACCTATTAGGCGCTTCCATAATAAAACGGCCACTACTTCCGGCCCTTGTAGTGGCGCAAGGATAATGGCTATTAAATAAAGTGCCGGCCATTAAAAAAAAAGTAATGTTTAGATTAATTAATCCATCATCTTATTACTAGAACTATATTATCACTTCTACTTTTCGTCAACTCTCATCAGAATGTAAATGAGATACGGTTGTATACAAAGTGAGTTCTTGAAAGTTAGAGACAGGAAGAGCCTTTGTCAGTGACGCTGACCGTTGTGCTATCTATTCGCACAATTCTGGGGATAATTTTATCTGGCATTAACATTTGCTAGCCAAGTTACTCATACAAATTTGGTTAATTTGAGCCAATGTTTGGTAGGCTTTTACTTTATGAATCTCCAGCGTCAAATTAATTTCTTATTTTACCTGAAACTATGCAAGTTTCGAATATTAAATTGTAAACACAAGCCGTGCATTTGTAACGTTTAAAGTTTTAAATAAGCAGGTTTTCTAAGCCTCCTTTTGTGTTTCTAGTTACTTCCATAACTGAAGCGATAAGGCAGTCTCAATTGGGACCAAGCAATTAACTAAGTGAGCGTACCATCACACACATTATGCAGGACGGACTGTAGTTAAATATGTCTGCAAAATGAAACTTTTAATTTAAATGTATTTTAACAGATAACCACAAGAATTTATTCCCTATAATGAATTCCCGTCTTTCATTCTATACTAAATGGTTAGGCTAGACTATCTGAATACGTTAGAACACATGACGGCTATCTGCCTAAGAGAAGAAATTGCTTTGTGGCAGACTAACCTCCGCATTCACCAACGTTTTTTACTCATGAGTCTCCGCCTTGATAAATATGCCAGCGAGAAAAGGTATTCTCTAACCATAATACCATGCGTTACAACCACATCTGAGCGTCGGATCCTGATTCGCGGATCGTGGTGGATTAGTACAATGGTTATGGTTAACTATGCGAAGAAAGAAGTTGGCTGCAAAGATGAACCGTTTCATGGGGGAATGGTGTATACTGGGCCAAAGGCTCTACCCCTATCAATGCCGTTAAGAAGGGTTTTTGAAGCAGAATACCTGGAATACATCTAAAGGAAAGATCCGGAATTTTTATATCAAACAGTCTAAGTTAGCTCGATATGTTAAGACGATATAGATTTTCGTCGATGATACCTTGTAATTAAAGAAAGAGTATCTCGTACAACTGGAAACGTTGCTTGACGATTTGATTGCTCGAAACTGCCAATATATACCCAAAAACGTATGTATTGCTCTTAGATCCAACGTTTGATACAATTGCTTTTGATACAACAATTTAACGCGTGTTGTATCTTCCATTTAGTTCTAGGTGATTTGAGCGCTGATATTTAAAATCCAATTTGCCTCTCAATTAATGAGGTATTACAATGTCTTGTAAAATTACACCTTCCATATATCACGTTACCTAATACAGAAGATGAAAGACCAGCGGTAAAATATATTTATTAGAGAAAATTACTATGCACTGTTATATATATTACTTAAGAGATTGAACATTAAGTAAATTCTTTACAAAAATTGACCTCATTAGTACAATTTAATGTATCAAAACAAAAATATGTACATTTGTTAAATATTACATCACACATTGTGAAATTTGGACAATGTTATCTGAATTTATTTTGTGCTAAAAAGTAACAATTCATATAATTATGTACATTGCTCAAAACAGTTAAGGATATTATGATTTTAGATATTAACTGCAGATGAGGAAATGTTCTGGTGACTGATATATAGTACATAGGTGTTGTAAAATATGTGAAAAGAAAAAGAAGCAACGAACAAGGAATAATCACATTTTATTGGTGATATTTGTCGGTAAATAAAAAACGCACAATTTGTGTATATTATACAAACAAAAAATGGGATTTCTCAGATATAAATAAGTTTCAATAAGGGGTTTGGTCTCCCTTAAACGAAAGCAATGTCGCACATCTACGAAGCCTGGAATCAATGAGGTTATAAAATGAGGGACTGAGGCATTCTCTTCCACTGCTGTAGAAGACAGCTTTCAAAGTGCCGAATTGTTTCTGTGGTGAAAAGCGACCAGCAACCCTTCTCCATAGAATGTCCCAAACATATTCTATTGGCTTCATACTTGGGGAACATTCCGGCCAATCCATTCGAAGGATTCCTTTGCCGAAAAAGATATTGTTCACTAGCTGAAGATGATGTAGCCTGGCATTATCATCCATGAGAATGGAAGCATCTCCGACTGCTGCAGCGTAAATGACAACAATAGGTCTGAGGATTTCATTCCTATATTGCTAAGCCGTTGGTGCTCCATTCCTAATAACGTGCATGTCGGTGCGGCAAATGATAGAAATACCGGCCCAGACCATCCCTTCGCCTGGGCCAAATCGAACACTTTCATGCCCAAATGCAGGAGTAGTTCGTGTACCAGATTCTCTCCAGATGAGAATCTGCGTATTGTCAGACTGTACACTAAAGCGGGACTCGTCGGTAAAAGGCCCATTGCTCCACTCATATCATTCCCATCTGAGATAGTCTTGTGCCCACTTTTCGCGAGCAGCACGGTGGTCCTGTGTCAACGAAACACAAACCATAGGTCCGCGAGTATAAAAAATCTCATGGTGGAGTCGGTTCCGAACAGTTCGAGTGGAAACACTGATACCAGTAGTCTTTTAAAGGTGCTACTTCAAGAAAGTGCCATTTATAGTGTCGTTTCTTTCGGCTGTTAGTGTTAAATACCGATCCTCAGTTGGTGTTGTAGCAAGCGTGCGACCTTTTTCCGATTTTAGGCGAACATTATCAATTTCCAGAAAGAGATTTCATAGTCTGGAAATAACACTTTAAGAAACTCCTAACGCTTCCACTACAACGGATAGCGTTTGACTCGCCTCTAAACGACAGATGGCCCTCCAGGCTACCGACTCACCCTAGTCATGTTGCTGAGACATCGCATTCACTGTTACAAAACGCTCAAAGCGTGTTAATTATTTTTAACCTCCTCCTGCAGAAGAAATGCTGCAGGTCGCTTTTCACTCCTTATCTAAAACGTGTAGTTGTCGAAGTCACAGACAAAATTTGCATATTCCCAGCTCTGTAAATGTTATAATGTTCCTTTTTAACCTCTTCCATTTCATTTTTCTTAAAAAAAGTTGTCGATCATATGGTTATTTCATACTACATTCACAACATCCCCTAACTGTTTTGAGCAGTGCATTCTGTGCAAGATGCTATTTCAGATTTGCTATGCTTGAGTCAGATTGTGTTTGGATTTGATCTGTTGGTACTAATATATTGAAGTTAATAAGAATGAACCGTAAAGAGTTATCAGGTTACGGTAAGGCTGAATATTTTTCAATTATATCTGAGTATGGAATAACTTGAACATAACCTCATTTCTTAATATATATGCCGCTTGTGTGACCAGCCGCGTAAAATAGTTTTAGAAAAAAATCAATATATATATATATATATATGTGGGAAATTAGAATCGCCAGCGAGGTGACGTCATCTGCCGCCAGCCCAGCGCAGCGCAAAGCAGCTCAGACGAGTACCAGAGGTGGTGTGGAGCAGACGAGTTCCAAACGTGGAAGAGAACAGACGTGTTCTCGAGGAGGGATGATGTCTCAGTGGTGTTATAGAATCCACCAGCGTTTGTGAATCCTGATCTTATTCCCGAGATTTAACAAATAAGCCAAACTGTGAACTGTTGATTATTACATGGATTTATGGATTACATGGATTTATTGATTATTACATGAACAATACGTGGACTATTCTTAGTCTTGGGGTTACCGTTATCCTTAGTTATGTCAGTTTATCATGTTATCATCCCATCTTTTATCATCCTTCATTCATACTAGTAATTTCGTAATAAATTTACTTTATACTTATCTCGTGCTCTTGATCCGGTAATCCTATATAAATATGGCCCCCAACAGTGGCGCGAATAAACCACGAATCTAACGGAGTGTTCTGAGTATGTGGAACTGTGATTTGTTCGACTACAAGTGCTCTAGTGATTATGAATTCAATTGAACTGTGAATTCCGACTGTCTTACGAACTTATTCGAATTTTGGATTGCTATTTCATGGTGTTTGGATTACCAGCTCGTTCATCTGTCGGGTGAGTAGAAAACTTTCTTTTCAATATGAAGTTAGTTGAAATTCCAGAATTGGAAGCAGCTTTAAAGAACAGTAAAACTTCTGAAATCAGAACTTTGCATAAACTTATTTTCAACACTGAAGGCGATAGAAACAATAGGAAAAGATTACGTGAATTTCCTGGCTTTACATTTAAACCAGATTCTGAAGAATTTAACAAGAAATTAGATATAGTACAGAATGACTTTACTTTAAATGAGCTAATTAAAGTTTGTAATGTACTATGCATAAATTCAGAGGGTTCGAAAACGGAAGTAGTAACCCGAATTGTCTCTTTTCTATGTGATTTATCTGTATTGTTTGAAAATATTTTGCACGAAGAAAATAGTGATATTGAAGACGAAACTGTTAATAGAATTTCTAAAGTAATGCTTGATGATAATCAAAGAGACAATCCTGGTTTTAACGCGTCTCAAGTAAATAACAATGTGCAGCTTCCAATTCAAGATTATTTTAAACCTCATATTAGTTTTTCGGATATTGAAAGTATTGTTAATCCCTTTTCTGGTAATGCATATGAAAATGTGGATAAATGGATTGATGAATTTGAAGATGTTATAAATTCTTTAAAATTAAGTGATTTGCATAAATTAGTTTTCGCTAAAAGATCATTAAAAGGTAAAGCGAAACTATTTGTTCAGAGTGAACCTAAAATAAATGACTGGCGTAAGTTAAAAAATCTTTTGAAATCTGAATTTGGTAAAGCTTTTAATTCAGCTGAATTGCATGAAATGTTGTGTAAGCGTAAATTAATGCCTAATGAATCTTTAGATGAGTATTTTTTGAAAATGAAAGAAATATGTTCGCGAGGTAACATTGAAGATACTTCGTTAATTAAATATGTCATAGACGGTATTCCAGATTCGGTGGTTAGGAAAACTATACTCTATGGTTGCGAAACAATACCTGAATTTAAACAAAGGCTAAAAATTTATGACAAAATGAGGGCTGATAATGATAAGTTTAAAAACCAGAAATCGAAAGTAGACATGCAAACTAGGGATAGGTGTAAGCCTAATGCGTCATCAAATCGAAATCAGTCCAACGTAAATAAAGTGAAGTGTTTTAACTGCAATGAACTGGGTCACAAATCATCTGAGTGTAAAAACAAATCAAGTGGAATAAAATGTTTCAAATGTAAGAAGTTCGGACATAAATCGACCGACTGTCAAAACGAAATTAGCGAGAAGCAAACATCGTTGGTTCAGAAAATTCCAAATAACGGTAGAATTATGAAAACTGTAGAAATAAATAATCATTTAGTTGATAGTCTAGTTGACACTGGTTCAGATGTTACAATATGCAGTGTAGAGTTACATAAAGAAATTGGTTCTCCGAAATTAAATCCTAGTGACATAATATTGATCGGTATCGAGGCGAAGGAAACTTCTCCCGTTGGCTTTTTTATTTCTGATATTTTAATTGATGGTTTTTCACTTCATACGAGAATTTATGTTGTTAAATCATTATGCAATCAAATTGTGTTAGGTTTGGATGTAATAAATCAGTTAAACTTATCCTTCACTGAGAATGGCCTTCAAATAATCTCTCAACGGAATAAAAGTAATGCGAATTTTATAAGAGCTGAGTCATCTCGTAATGCTTATGGTAACGCTTGTTGTGTTATGGGAAATTTGAATATCGCCGTGCCAATTAGGAATGTTTATGACCTTTCGCAATCATCTAGCGTCTCTTTTAATGTAAACAGTGATAGTTCTTTTACCTCTGAAAGCGGAAGTAACTTGGAATCTAATTACCTTGCTCATGTGGTGAATGCTATTTCTGTCAACGAGATTGATTTAACTCATATTTCGAATGCCGAACATAAAGAAAGACTGTGTAAATTAATTAATTCGTACCAGCCTCAAAAAAGTAAACAATCCGATTTCAAGATGCAAATAAATTTAAGTGATGATATTCCGGTCTGTCAAAATCGAAGATACATGTCTTTTGCGGAACAAAAAATCGTTGACGAGCAAATTAAAGAATGGTTAAAAGATGGTATAATAAAGCCTAGTAATTCTAATTATTCAGCACCTATAGTTTTGTGTAACAAGAAGGACGGTTCTAAAAGATTATGCGTTGACTTTCGGAAATTAAATAAGAAGATTATCAAAGACAAATTTCCACTGCCTTTAATTCCAGAAATTCTCGATCGTTTGGAGCAAGCAAAAATCTTCACTACATTAGATTTAAAAAATGGCTTTTTCCACGTAGACATAGATGAGAAATGCACGAAATACACCGCATTCGTGACACACAATGGTATTTACGAATTTCTTAAAGCTCCTTTTGGTCTATGTATTAGTCCAAATGTTTTTCAAAGGTATATTTATTCGGTGTTTCGAGACTTGTTAAATGAAGGTGTACTAATTATTTATATGGATGATATAATCGTACCAGCTAAGGATGAAGTTGAATGTTTAGAAAAATTAGAGAGAGTCTTCAAAACCGCTTCGGAATACGGATTGCAAATAAATTTCAGAAAGTGCCAGTTCTTAAAGCGAAAAATTGAATTTTTGGGACATGTAATTGAAAACGGAACTATTCGACCATCACTTTCCAAAACTGTTGCTGTCCAAAATTTTCCACAACCGCGTAACTGTAAACAACTACAAAGCTTTTTAGGACTAACGGGATATTTTCGTAAATTCATTCCACACTATGCTAAGATAGCCAAACCTCTTAGTGATTTACTTAGAAAAGGTACTGGTTTTAAGTTCGATTCCGAACAACGAGAAGCTTTTTGTAGATTAAAAGAAATTCTCTCTCAAGCACCTGTTCTACACATATTTAAGCAAGGATATCCATTAGAACTTCATACCGATGCTAGTAGTCAAGGCTTTGGTGCTGTACTACTCCAATTGTCTGACGATGGTAGTTATCACCCAATCCAGTATATGAGTAAGAAGACTTCACCGCAGCAAGAGAAACTCTGTAGTTACGAATTAGAAGCCCTTGCAGTTATAGAAGCTCTTAAGAAGTTTAGAAACTATTTGTTGGGCTCCAAATTCAAAATTGTAACAGATTGTAGCGCTTTCCAGAAAACTTTGGATAAGAAAGATTTAACTCCTAAGATTGCAAGATGGGCAATGTTCATTGAAGAATTCGATTACGAAATTGTGCATCGTTCAGGAAACCAAATGAAACATGCTGATGCTTTAAGTAGGAATGCTTTAACTTTGACATCATATACAACCGATGTAACTGAGAAAATTCGTTTAGCACAAGAACAAAAGGAAGATGAGCATGTGAATTTGATTAAGAATTTGGTCGAGAAAGGAGAAGAAAATAGATTCTTTCTGAGAAATAGTATTTTGTATAAATTGGAAAATGGAAAAGATCTGCTAGTAGTGCCAGAAACATTACAAAACGAAATCATACAGAAGTTACATAAAAGAGGTCACTTTGTTGTAGAGAAAACTGCAAATGCTGTAGAGCAAGAATTCTATATTCCTAGACTGAAAGACAAAGTTGAAAAAGTAATTGCTAATTGCATAGAATGTATACTATACAACAAAAAGCAGGGAAAAGCAGAAGGATTTCTTCATCCTATACCGAAGGAAAACGTTCCCTTAAGTACGTACCATGTCGACTTTATTGGACCACTTCCATCAACGAACAAAAAATACCAGCACATTTTAACCGTGATTGATGCTTTTACGAAATTTACTTGGTTCTACCCAGTGAAATCAACAACTGCGCAAGAAGTTATTTCAAAATTGAGGCAACAACAGACTGT
>KK114948.1:421284-491150 GCA_000611955.2 Stegodyphus mimosarum
TATATATAAAGGTTTTAATGTATCCTGAAAATTTTTGTTTTTGTGTAAATGTAAGTTTTTGGAACCAGCTAGTAATTAATAATAATTGAAATAAATCCGTATTTATTACTTTTAAATCGCTTAATCCATTAATTAATAACAGGATACATTCGAAAAAAAAATTAAATATTTTACGCTTTGCAGAACTGCCGTGTGGAACATAAAAATAGTAGTTTAATCCGGGCAATGGTAACACACTCCTTTTAAAAAGCTGAGTCTGTTGACTGAATGTGAAAGACAAATAGCCTAGTGGCAATGCAAAGCTTTTTATAGTGTTGAGTTTTTGATCAAAAGTTCCTTAAATTCACAAAATATGAAATAAATAATAAAAAAATTCGAAATTCTGACTTCGTGGTGCACGTTCGGGTGACTAAGGGTGTTCAAAATTTGGTAATTCTAGGTGCCATTGTTTCTCCACAATGCGATTAATTCTAAAGATAATACTGCGTTTCGAGGAATGGCAATACACTTACTTTATACTGCTGAAGTTTCTGATTAACCCTTTTAGTACCGAACGACGATATATCGTCGTTCGGTGCACTTGCCAAAAATACTAACGACGATATATCGTTGCGCCTTTGTTGGGGCCTTATTGTACTCATCACAAGAGGTCTGTGTTTCAAAATAACTTTATAAAATGTTAAAATGGTTCATATTCGATGCAACACAAGTGAAAAAAATGGTTATTAGATTTAACTTTTTGTTATATTTTATGTTGATTAGTGCCGCGGGGTCTGTATAAGTTAGAGCGATAAGTCTGTATAAGTTAGAGCGATAAGATAGAAACGGGAACCGGGATAGTTTCTCTGGACCGTAATCGCAATCTTTATGATGTTTATGATAGTTATCGGAGTATTCAAGTGGCATGCGTGCATCGACTCGGCAAGCCTAAAATCTTTTTCAGTCTTTCTTGATCCTTCTAACGTGCAGTCAGTATTCAAAAACCGTCAAAGTTTTCATAGAGACACAATTAGCAGTAGAAAATTTTGCCAGTTTTGTTGATACCTTTTTGAAGAAATTATACCCTGTTACGAACATGGATGACGCAGAATTAGTGCGAATTATTGACGAGTTGGATGTAACTGAAGAACATGGTGACAGTGATGAGGATGAGCAATTATTTGCGCCAAGCCGTCGGTGTCATCGCAGAATATATAGTGACAGTGAGTCTGGCGAAGAAGAATGGCAAGATGAAGATAACGAGAGTGATAGTGACGAATTTCAGAGAAGTAAATGTGGAAAACGATATCCAATATAACCCGCGCCCACAATTTTTGGAAATGACTGGCCCTAAACATATGCCACCGAACATATCGAAACCAATAGAGTATTTCAATTTATTTTTTACACTAGAATTTCTGGACATGTTGAGAATTGAAACAAATCGGTATGCACAACAGTTTTTCGAGAATGCTGAAGCAGCAAATACATCCACAACACTGACCTGGAAGAAAACAACAATCAAAGAGTTGAGAGCTTTTATAGCCGTTTTACTCGAAATGGGAATAACCCGTAGGCCAACAATTTTTAGTTACTGGTCACAAAATCATCGACACATCCCATGGTTTGGTCAAATGTTTAGCCGGAATAGATTCCAGTTGCTTTGTAAATTTTTTCATACAGTGGACAATAGCACATTACCCGCACGAGATAACAGTGAATACGACCCAACAGCAAAGTTTGAACCTGTCGTTGCTCATGCAAATAGAATATTCAAATTTCATTATTCACCACATCAGCACTTGAGCGTGGACGAATCATTAGTAGGAACAAAAAGCAGATCAGCATTCACCCAGTATTTGCCAAATAAGAAGCACCACAAATGGGGCATAAAATTTTGGATGCTAGCCGATGGGATCTCCCATTATTTTCTGTCATTCTTTTGCTATCGGGGAGCCAAGGACCAAAGGGACAAGAGAGAAATAAAAGAAAAAGGCCTCGCTCAAGCAGTAATAGAGAAATTACTCAGTATGAGTAACTACTTTATAAAAGGATACCACATAACTGTCGACAATTTTTTTACCAGCATTGCCTTAGCAAGATCTCTGTTTGAGAAGAATACATTTTTATCCGGAACAATACGCAGTAATAGAAAACATATTCCATCGCAGCTCAAATCAAAATTGGAAGTGGGCGAATATAAGTACCAAAGAAATCGGGAAATACTTCTATTAGCGTACAGAGAAAAGAAGTCACAGAAAAAAAATGTACTACTGTTATCAACGCATGGAACAGCCGCAAATAAAGCGACTGTAATTCGAAGACGGAATCAGGAAAGGGAAGTTCAAAAATCAGCACTCATCCACGACTACAATAAATATATGGGAGGCATTGATGTCTCAGATATGATGATCTACTCATATTTGGATGAGAGGAGAACAGTGAAACACTGGAAGAAAGTGGTATTTTCCATTTTTGCTCGCATGGTCTTAAATGCATACATATTATACCAACACAACAGAGAAGGAAAGGTTATGACTCGACTCGAATTTATAACCAGTATCATTCAGTCGATCACAACAGAATGGATGGCGGAAAAAAATGTGAATCCAAAAAGTTCGTTGGGTCACACATCGAGGGATTCAACAGTCCCAGGTAACCGCAAACTTCCTGGAAGAAGGGAAAAGGTTTGCGTAGTTTGCAGTAGGGTGGATGGTGGGCCTGTGCGAAGATCGCGCACAATTTGTAATAATTGCAATAAAGGGTTGTATGGTATATGCATTAGTAAGCATCAATGCTAATAAATTGCTTGTGTAAGTAAAAGTAAGGAAATGTTACATATTTTTAGTGGCCAGAAAACTAACTATAAATATCTATAATAACACTTATATTTTTTTTAGTGACGTATTACCAGTTGCACGATCCACTTGTGTAGTAGATCCGTCTGACGCTTGCCGTGCATCACAGCGTTATCCTTCCGTTTTATTATCCGACTTCTGTTATTGTATTTCAAATGATTGCAAAATGCAATGTCTATACATTATACTAAAAGATATAAGCTATGACCAAATGATGACTTTTTTATGTGCAATTACCATTTGAAAAAGAGAAATCACTTTTGTACGATTTTTGTTATGTCTTATGTTCATGTTATTCTTATGATTTTCAACAAATAATGAAACACAATTTGTATCGTTTTATTCTCCCTTTATTTCCGAATATGCTGCGTGCCTAAGCGAAGAATACCGGGCCGAATCGGCGAATTTGCAGAGGTTTACGAAAATGCTCGTAAAAACGAAAGTAGAAGTGATATTTCCGGTATTCTTCGCTTAGGCACGTTCTTTTCGCCGGTACTAAAAGGGTTAAATCTGAAACATGAATATCGTAAGCTTCGCAAAGTGGCAACACAAAGTTTTTAAATCCCCGAGTTTTTAATCAAAAGTCCCTAAAATTCGCACAAAATAGAAAAGAAATAAAAACAAATTCGAAATTCAAAATTTCGGCTTCGAGGTGAACATGTTCGAGTGGAGCACTACGCGTGTTCAAAATTTGGTGGCTCTTGATGCCACAGTTTTTTAACAATGCGAAGAGCATTCAAACGCACATACAGATTCTTCATTATCTAATAACAGAGAGTAATTCAGTTAAACTCAGTATATATTTTATGTACTCTGACATGTGTTTAAGTAAAAGTGTTTACGGGTGCCTATGTGAAATGTCTACTACATGGGCAATTATTCAAGACGCCGCCAAAAATCTCCTCCTCCCCCCCAAAAAAGTGAAGATAATATATACAAACTTATCAGTTTGATGTTTTTAACACACTTTTCCTCTCTTTAGTTCCGAGTGTCACTTGGGTTCATCTTCCTACATTCTGAGCTATAGTACTTATCTTCGTTTTTATTTTCCTTCTTCTCTTGCAAATACTGACCTTTTACTTAAAAATACATAGAGAGATGGCAGCACCGAACAGACATCGAGCTAGAAACAGAGTTTTGTAGTTTGTTTCCTAGATTATTCTCGCGTTTTTCTATTTTTTGCTATTTATAATAATGCACCGTAGTATTTTAATTTGTGTTGAGAGTTTAGATTTATTTCATTTTTCCTACTCCTAAAATCGAAAAATGCCTAAAAAACGTTATTTGGCTATGAAAATAGAAAAAAAATCTCATACAAGAAAACGCAATCAAGAAACACCTAAAGATATCAAATTTTTTTTAGTCCTCATTGAAACAGTGGGAACAATGCAACTTCTTCAGCTACAAGTGCATGTCATCTAATCATTGTGAGATCAAACCACTAAAAATACTGTACTTTCTTAAGAAAATAACAGCTGCTTGCATGAATTAAAGATCATCGCAGCTATTTAGCCTTAGGAAGGGGTAGGAAATATCTTTAACCGTCTTTTTTACTGCATGCGGGTAGGGCCATGCGATGGATCTTGTACAACGAACTTTTGCGGTGCCTTTACTTGTTTGTCAGGACACGACGAAAGGGGAAAAACGCGATTATATTGTAGATTTGTTGACGCTTAAGTGCCGAAACTTTGAGCCAGATTGACGCATCTCAGAAGAACGTCGGGTGCCGTCCAGTACCACTGAGTTTAAACGTCGGGAATCTGGTGATCTTTTTGCAAATAAATCGCTTTCTGGTGGAATAGACCTTGCCGTGGTCTGGGGGCTCCCTCGCAAGAGGGTCCAACTTATTCCACAGCCTAGTAGTGGTGATCGGTGAGAACCCCAGGGTACCGGTCACCGCGAAAAGCAACCGCCGCGCTTGTCGCACCCTTAATGGTGCCTGCGGTGGTCCCTTAGTCGTTAGGCTCACAACCCCAACATGCCAAAACACGCAGTACAAGCACAGTGTTATGGCAAAAATGCGAACCACAGAGCAAACGAGACCGGGAGGTCCCGATGAACAGAGCTCATCGGCTCCACAAACAGAAGTGAGAAAAGAGCGAAAGAGACCAACAGGTCCCGATGGACAGAATTCATCGGCTCTTCTCACAGTTGGGGTTTCAGATAGAGACACGAATCAATTCAAGAGCAGAACAGACCCCAGGGTCCCGATGAACAAAGATCACCGGTAGCTCAGACAGAAGACGAAGACACAACGGACAAAGTGCAAGAGGACGAGGCAGATAAGGACTCTTATAACCAGAGTGCACATAATTGCTTACTTAATTTAGACGGACTATTGTCGAGTAACGACATACCTAAAAAAGTAGCTAAAAAGATAAAAGCAGAGTTCGTTGATTTATTAACAATAATGACTAAGATGAACTTAAAAATAGCGAACTTAAGAGGGTCAACTCGAGACCACTCAGCACATAGAGGACTATGTTCGGGGAGTCATACAGGAAGAAAAACCAACTTATGCAAGTGTAACAAAAAGTAATATTCACAATCACAATCGAGAATAGATCACAATCGAGAAATAGGTCACAGACCCGTTCAAAAGAACCAGAACATGTGACGCTCATATATCCAAAAAAGGACTTAACATCAGAAAAAGTACGAGAGAAATTAGTAAAACATATCGACCCAGGAAAACTCAAAGTCGGAATAAAAGCGGTCAAAAGAATAAACAAGGGAGGTGTACTAACAGAAGTCACAAAGAAAGAGGACTTAGACATCCTAGAAGAGGCCATACGAGAAAATAAAAGGTTAGCTGAAACCCTAGAAACCAAAAGACCGACACTAATTAATCTAAAAATAATAGTGTATAACGTTAACGAGGCCATAGAACAAGAGGAGTTAAAGGAAATAATAGAAACACAAAATCCAGAAATAGAGAACCCCAAAATTGAAGTCTTATTTCCAATGAGAGCAAAATACGGGAGACACTGGGTAATCTCAGCTGATCCCAACACGTTTAAACAATCATAAAGAAAAAGGAACTAAACATCAAATGGACAAGGAATAACGTAAGGGAATTTCTAACAATCACCCAATGCCATAAATGCTTAGGGTTTAATCACTCAGCAAAAAATTGTTAAGAAAATCCAAAATGTTCAAGATGCGGCTCAGAAGAGCATCAAAAAGCCAATTGTAAAAATAAACCAATAAAGTGCCAAAATTGCCATAAAATAAATGAAAAGTATCACACATGTCTGGATACAAACCACGACACAAGAGACAGAAAATGTGCCTGCTATATAAGAGAATTAGAAAAACTAAAAAGGAGAATAAATTATGGACACTAAGTCAGTAATTCAATTAAATTTACAGCACTCCAGGGGTGCTACGATTAATTTAAGAAACAAACTAGAAAGCGACAATTCAATCAAAATAGCAAGCATTTAGGAACCATATTTTAAGAATGGGAAACTTTACGGCTTCCCCACAAAATATAGAAAATTTTGTAACAAACAAAATGCTAAAACGGCAATCATTCTCACGGACAGAGCGATACCAGTTCTAGCCATTATAAGTGATGAAGATATCACAGCAATAAAAATAGGAGGTACATACCCCTTCATACTCGCCTCAGTTTATTGTTCACCATCTCAAGAGATAGGAACAACATTAGTCAAAATAGAAGATATGATAAAAAATCACACGTCAATCCCCATCATAATCTCAGGGGACTTCAACGCGAAACACTCCATTTGGGGTCCAAACATCCCAGATCAGAGAGGACTCCAAGTCTGCGAGGTTCTCGCCCTCAGCGACTTAGCTTCAGTTAACGACCCAAATAGTATCCCAACATTCGCAGGCGCCAGAGGCACTTCATGGGTTGACCTAACACTATTTAAGAAAGTAGGACCACTAACAATTGACAATTGAACAGTCACAGATGAAGAAAATTTCAGTGATCATAATACGATCACATTTGACATAGGTCACTTAAACTATGACGAAAATAAAAGACACAAAAGACGCTTAAGGAACGTTAATTGGCTCAAATTCCGCCATACGCTCCATAGCAACTACACAGCCCCACCCTTATATGAGAACACAGAAGATATAGACAAGCACATAGAGGACACGACCAAGCTCCTATTAGATACGTATCAAGCCACAAGAAAGCCACTAAAAACCCTTCCCATGATTCAAAACCATGGTGGACACAAGAGCTCACGATAATGCGGCAACGCACAAGAGCGCTCAGAAGAAGATTCCAGAGGTCGTTTCCCGAAGATAGAGCCAGATTCAGGGTCCAATATAAGAAGGGCCAAGCAGAATACAAACTCAAAATCTTTAAAGCAAAAAGGGATACATGGGACAAATTTTGGCAAAGTATCAACATCTCATCCCCTTTGGGACTTACTACGACATCGCGAAAGGAAAACGCTTAGGTCCCCTACAGCTACATGCCATCACGAAACAAGATGGTTCGGTTACAAATTTAATAGAAGACACAATAGAAGAAATCCTAAAGTTCCATTTCCCGCAAGACGACACGCAGAACGACCCCCCATTCTCAAAAACGGAAATAAGAAGAACAATAGATCAAACCAAGCGCGGCAAGGCCCCAGGCCTAGACGAGTTAAACATAGACTTCATAGAGGAACTAAGAATCGCAGACGATGATAACCTCTGGAACTTATTTAATGCTTACCTTGAAAAAGGTTATTTTCTGGACCAATGGAAGACGGCAGAACTCGTATTATTCCAAAAACAAGGAAAAGACCCCTCACAAGCTAATACTTACCGCCCCATATGCCTCTTGTCGGCATGGGGCAAAGTGTTAGATAAATTGATAACGCAAAGATTAACTTATCACCTAGAGTCAAACAAAGCCCTAAACCCGGCCCAGTACGGTTTTACAAAGGGCAGAAGTACGATAGATGCGCTAAACAGTCTAGTTACCCAAATCGAGGACAACAAAAGCAAAGGTAATCACACATGCGTCATATCACTGGACGTTTCATCGGCATTTAATCACCTATGGTGGCCGGCTCTTCTAGAACAACTAATAAAACTTCAGTGTCCTACCAATCTCTTTAAACTAATCAAGAGTTACCTGAATAATAGAAAGGTAATTTATCAGAGAGACGGCGTACACATCCATCACTATAGCCAAGGGGCTCCGAAAGGATCCAACATAGGTCCCATCCTATGGAACATCATCGCAAACACAGCCTTGAACATAGACTTCCAGGATGACGCCAAAATACAGGCCTATGCAGATGACCTAATATTAATAATCAGCGGAGGTAACAGAACAACGATTGTAAAGCCCACAGGGCATTACATAAGATTGAAACATGGAGTCATACATATAAGCTCCAATTCAGTAAGGAAAAAACAAAAATGATAGTCTTCCCAAAAGGAAACAAAATAATCAACAGTCCGCCGCGAATCAAATGGCAAAATATCCCACTAAGGAATCAAGATACACTCCAGTATCTCGGCTTCCTATTGGATAAGAAGTTAACATGGGTCCCGCACCTAGCTGAAATAAGAAATAAAACCAATTCATTAATAAACCACTTAAACAGGATAATAGACCAGAAGTGGAACCTAAAGGGACGCCTAATAAAAGAATTATACTTAAGAGGGGTGGAACGCATGATTCTTTATGGATGCCGTATCTGGATGACTAACACGGCTAGGGTCAATCAAAAACTTCTACAAATCCAAAGAATCGCCCTACTTAAGACCACAAAAGCGTTCTCCACAACACCCACCGCGGCCCTGCAAACTCTTGGAGGGGTTATTCCCCTCAAAGCCCAAGCAGAAAAGAAAGTCTTCCGACTAATTCACTATAATGAACCTATAATAATAGACAACAATCTAATCCCAGAGGGATACGGGGAACAGAGATCATCGGTCCACGCTTATCACCCAGCAGAAGTCACGGATTTCACTTGGTTCAAGCATACACCTACGGGACAGGGCTTAGAACTATTTACCAACGGTTCAAAGTTCAACAACCAAGTAGGCGCAGCCTTTGTAGCTCTCCATAACAACACAGAGATCCACGAAGAATCGTATCGTTTAAATGACACGGCCACGGTGTTTCAAGCAGAGTCGCAAGCGCTCAAAAGGGCACTCCTCTGGCTAGACCACCACAGCATCCCCTCAAGGATCACAGAAGCAAACATCTTCACGGACAGTCAAAGTGTCCTGCAGAGCCTAAACAAGTACGCACAAGTTCCACTACATATTGAGGCCCTAAGGCACCTACTACGGACAAGCACAATATCGCTAAGTCTCAACTGGGTGAAATCCCATGTCGGCATCGACGGCAACGAACGAGCGGACAGCCTCGCGAAAGTAGCTACCGCCCATCCCACAATAGATGTAGCGACCCCCTCTCCGAGGACACCATCAAACATAGGATTCTCCAGTTTACATTAGCCCAATGGCAGGACAGGTGGGAGCAAGCAGATACCGGACGGCACACCTACAACATCTTCCCAAGAGTCTCCACCAAGAGGCTGCATACAGACTTTTACCTGACGCAAGCCTTCACCAATTATGGCAGGTTCCCAGCTTACATGAACAGGTTCCTACATCAGAACTCCCGATGTTCCTGCGGCACGCCAGGACAAGAGGCAGACGCACTCCACTACATCTTAAGAGTGCCCACAGACATCTTCCCTAAGGAACAAGCACTTCCCACCCAACTACAGGACCAGGGACATAACGGACCTGTATACTGATTACTATTGTGTAAAAGGGATTCGCAAAATTGTAAAACATGTAAACCACACTCCAGGGATACGCATATAGTCCATCTATGTCGGGCACATTAGCCCATGTAAATAGTGTAAATAATGTATCGTGTAATTGTAACTTGTAATTTGTATTATGTGTTAAATAAAGGACGAATGTCCACGAGCTGTCGATTACTGGCGTAACGACCAGAGTGATTCGAACAGACCTGTAATACCTAAGGTGGAACAGGTAAAGGATAATTGTTAATTACCCCCTCCTCGGCAGAAATTTAACAAATATTACAATTTGAAATAGCATTTATGCACTTAATTTCGTAATTTTAAATAGTCCCAGCCAGTGAACATGGGGTCACGACGGCCCCGTATGCAGATCAACCAATGAAATATAAAATGTGCACGTAAATTGAAAGCATATAAAGCAAAAAAAGGAGTCTATGAATAATCAAACACTTATAAATGTATAGATTCGCATACATTGTTATTTGCATTACAAACACTATGTTGTAAAAACAATTATTAATATATACTTAATGTGAGACATGAAATCTCGAATGTTGGTTTGCAATTATTTTATCCAAATTAGGTTCCAACTTATTCATAACAATCTTTAATACCGAGTGTAAATTTTCATTAACAATTTGTGACGGACGTTTATTTTGCATGTACTTTTATTAACGAAAAAGTTCTTTCAGATAAATATGTCGATCCAAATAAAACTATATCACATAATCTGAAAAAATTAAGGGGCGAAATGTTCTTTCCCGAAGCTCTCTTTTCTGATCAGTCTTTTTATCTCAAAAATATTCATATTTCAGTGTTTAATTTCTAAATTATAGTTGCAAGAAATGATAAAACTATATCCTTCGGCGAACGCAAATGCTTTCTGCATATCTAGCGCTCTCAGTTTAGGTTGACCGATAGTTTAATCATACGTATATAAGCGCATATACACTGCAAAAATAGATGCGCATTCATGTTGCTAATTTCAGTAATTTTCGTACGAAATCGGGTGATAAAATGATGAAAATGTTGTTCGGGGGCTTTACCCACACATGGTCTTAAGCAATAATGTCACACTCACGTCCGGAAATGCTGAGAATGTTGAGAGTAAATTTTGAAAACATAAATGAAATAAATGTCAACTACAATGATTCAGCATACTGGCCAGACGAAATATCAGTAGATGAAAGTTGTTGTGTCCGCCGATTTGGCCGTTAGACAGCGCTGAAATAAATATTTGATTTTGCATATTTTGTGGCAACCCTGTTGCACGCTCATCTGTAGAACTTACAAGAACCGACTGAGTCCGTAATAATAATTTTGAACTCTCGTTCAGAGAGTAATTCCAAAATAGCTAATGTTGTAAATAAACGTGTAAATACACAGTCCAGTCACATTAATGTGACCATCTGTCAAAAGCCAGAATAACCACCTTTCGCAGAGCGGACTGCTGCGAGACGTGCAGGAAGAGAGTCACATAGGTCCCTGAAGGTGTTCTCTGGGATATTGAGCCATGCCGACTCTAATGCCGTGGCCAGCTGCGCTAGATTACGCGGTTGAGGATCCATGGCGCGAACAACTCGATCGAGATGGTCCCACAGATGCTCGATTGGGTTTAAGTCAGGTGAGTTTGCTGGCCAGGGGAGGACGGTAAACTCATCCTGGTGCTCTTCGAACCACGCACGTACACTGGCAGCTGTATGGCACCTCGCATTGTCCTGCTGGAAGATGCCATCATCCTGAGGAAAAACAATGCGCATGTAGGGGTGAACATGGTCCGCAAGGACAGATGCGTACTTGTATTGATCCATTGTGCCTTCCACAATGATCAGTGAACCTAGAGAATGCCAGGAAAACATTCCCCAGACCATAATGCTCCCGCCTCCAGCTTGGACCGTTCCGGCAATGGTTGCAGGGTGGTTCCTTTCAGAGGTTTCACGCCTTATACGCCAACGTCCATCTGTCCGATGGAGCATAAAACGCGATTCATCCGAAAACGCAACCTGTCGCCACTCAGTGGACGTCCAGCTGCTGTACTGGCGTGCAAATTCTAGCCTTCGCCGTCGATGAACAGCAGTCAGCATAGGTGCACGAACCAGGCGTCTGCTTCGGAGGCCCAGACGCAGCAATGTTCGCTGAATAGTACTTTGGGAGACACTTTTGGTA
The DNA here is from genome assembly GCA_000611955.2 of Stegodyphus mimosarum. Lineage (NCBI taxonomy): Eukaryota > Metazoa > Arthropoda > Arachnida > Araneae > Eresidae > Stegodyphus > Stegodyphus mimosarum. The sequence continues at coordinate 433,058 of KK114948.1, forward strand.
GCCCCTTGGTTCATTTTGGTGGTCAGTTGCTCAACGGTAGCCCGTCTATCTGCCCGAACGCATCTCCGCAACCGTCGTTCGCCTCTGTCATCTATGGCCCGTGGTGCACCACATTTGCCACGTCGCTGATTTTGGACAGTCCCATTTTGCCATGCACGGTACACTTTTACCACGGCGGCACGCGAACAGTTCACAAACTCAGCCGTTTCGGAAATGCTTCCACCCTTGGCCCGAAAGCCAATGATCATGCCCTTTTGGAAGTCGGATAAATCGCTTTGTTTCTGCATTACGCCAACGATTGAAATGTTTTCCGAAGCCCTCACACACCCTTTATATACGCTCAACTGCACTGTGCTGCCACCTGCCTTCTGTGATTGGTTATTTAACTCTGACATGGAAAGTACGTGGTAGTCACATTAATGTGACTGGACTGTGTAGTTTTACTTCGTGTGCTGATTTATTCACGTGCTCAGCCTCTTATAGATAACATAGAGAGTATCAAATCTACAAAGCGTTGTGTTTTAAAGACTATGTTAAAGGTATACGATCCCGTAGGGTTTATATCTCCATTCACCATACGAATTAAAAGCTTATTGCAAGAAATTTGGAAAAGAGGTTTGGCCTGGGATGATGATTTACCCCTAGATTTGGAAAATGAATGGAAGGGTTGGTGCGCTGAAATGGAACATCTTAACAGATTTGAGATACCTAGAAAGTATTTCCAACAAGTAATGAATTTGTTAAAAGATCAGGTACAAATCCACATTTTCTGTAATGCTAGTCCTAAGGCATTTGGTGCAATAGCTTATTTTAGGTACTTCACCAAAAATAATGAAATTTAAACAAGTTTCATCTGGGCAAACTCTCCTGTGAAACGAATAACGCTTCCCCGATTAGAATTAATGGGAGCCGTAATTGCCGCAAAGATGTCTAAAATTTTAAAGATGGCACTAGACTTTAAAAATGCGAAAATAAAAGTTTTGGACAGACTCAACAATAACGCTTCATTGGATAAAAAGATCTGCTATGAATTGGAAGCCCTTTGTTTCCAACAGAGTCGAAGAAATTCAATCCCTTACAGATCCTGAAAACTGGAACTATTGTAGCGGAAAAGAAAATCCAGCTGATTTAGTGACGCGAGGTGAAAAGCTGATAACACTTATAGGAAACAACGCCTGGTGGCAAGGTCCAGTTTGGTTATCACTTCACGAACATTCATGGCCGTCAGAATTAGTGACTAAATTAAGCGAACGACGCGCTAATTGAAAGAAAGTTGAAACCTCAAATTACTCAATTATGTTGTACCATAACACCGGAAACAATTTTAGATGTTGAGAAGTTTAGCAGTCTCAAAAGACTTTACCGTATCACGGCATGGATAATGCGCTTTATGCATAATTCAAATAAAAGAAACTCTAAGGTCTGCGGTCCATTGACAGCTTCAGAACTGGATAATGCAGAAATGTATTGGATTAAATGTACTCAAGAATCGGAATTTAACGTTGAAATAAACCAACTAAAATGTGGAAAATCTATCAGTAAGGAATCAAATTTATATAACCTTAATCCCGAATTAGATGAAAATGGATTGCTTGTGCTGAAAGGTAGACTACAATTCTTTGATTTCCAAGAACGAGAAAAACACCCATGGATACTTCCTGACAAATCTAAATTTGTCACGCTGTTGATTATGGATACCCATGAGAGGTTATATCATTTTGGAGTAGCTACGGCATTATCACATCTTCGAGAGAAATATTTTATCATCAAAGGAAGAAGATGCGTGAAATCGTTCTGAAAACTTGCTTAATTTGTAAAAGATTTAAAGCTACTCCAGGTAAGGAAGCAGTAGCACCACTACCTAAAGATAGGATTATAGAAACTCCGCCATTTGAAACAACTGGGCTTAGATTTTGCTGGACCGATTTATATCAAAACTTCATCTGGTCCAGAAAAGGCTTATATTTTAGTATTTACTTGCGGGTAATTAGGGCCGTACATCTAGAATTGGTAACAAATTTGAACCCTGACACCTTTATTCTAGTTCTTCGAAGGTTCGTTGCACGAAGAGGACTTTCTAAAATAATTTACAGTGATAACACAAAACATTTATCAAAGCTGATTCAATACTAAAAAAATTTGGAAGAAGATTTCAAAGGAAGGAGTTCTAGATTATTTCTGAAGAAATAAAATAACATGGAAATTTATTGTGCCTACAGTCTTATGGTGGGGCGGTTTTGGGGAAAGGATGGTTCGCACCGTGAAAACTCCACTGAAAAAGATCCTTGGTAGGACTTGTCTTACGTTTGAAGAAATGGAAACGACGTTGAGTGAAATTGAGGCAGTTATCAACTCTCGACCATTGTGTTAATATCTACGAACAGCCGTCTGAACCAGAGCCTTTAACTCCAGTCCATTTTTTTGTAGGAAAACGACTAACATCATTGCCTCATGGACTGCCTGTAATCACTGGATCTGAATCCAACAGAAGGATGCTTACAAAAAAATTAAAATACCGACAGCAAGCCATTAACCATTTTTGGAAACGCTGGAGAAAAGAATATCTGTTAGAACTTCGCTCTGCGTATCGAGTCAATCCACCAGAGTCCTCATCATTTAAAGTGGGTGACATAGTGCTGATCCATGACGAAAAGTTACCAAAGCATCTTTGGAAGTACGGATGTGTTAAAGAGCTGTGTTTAGGACGTGATTCAAAAGTTAGATCCTGTGTGCTTCAAACACCAACAAGAATTATAAAGAGACCCATTCAGTTACTATATAAATTTGAACTGGACTTATTAGACTAATATTTGAATTGACAGTCATAAAATTATTTGCATTTTTTCATTTATTCATATAATTCATTTATTATTTTATTATTATAGATTCCAACTTGAGATTGTATTTAGAATTTGAATATTGCTTGTCTGCTGTATGTAAGTTTAATTTCGTATTTCATTTTTGTCCAAGAATTTGAAATGCTTGCCTACTTTGAAAGTGTTTAATACCTAAGTATTAATTTAGTTTATTATACTTTAATTATTTTCTTTTAATGATGATGAACAATAGTGATTGTGGGCAGTGTGTTGTGTCTACCGATTTGGCCGTTAGGCAGCGCTGAAGTAAATATTTGATTTTGCATATTTTGTGGCAACCCTGTTGCACGCTCATCTGTAGAAATGTTACAAGAACCGACTGAGTCGGTAATAATGATTTTGAACTCTCGTTCAGAGAGTAATTCTAAAATAGCTAATGTTGTAAATAAACGTGTCAATAGTTTTACTTCGTGTGCTGATTTATTCACGTACTGAAGTGCTTTTATTGAACCGTGTTTTGAAACCGGTAAGAATTCTGACTAACCTGCTTGGAAGTGCAAATGGTGCTTCAAAAGTGATCACATAATTATAAATGTACTATTATAATTCACATAATTATAAATGAACTTCCTATTAAAAAACACTACAGTTTTCCAAAACACGCAAATAAATGTGACAAAGATGTATAGAAAAATAGACAATGGTGAGATTTTTCTTAGAAGGCAGCTTATTTATTCTGACAGCACCAATAAAATGTACTGCTTTTGTTGCAACACTTTTGGTTTCCCCAATAAGTCAAGGTTAGGAAAATCTGGAATTACAGACTGGAAGCATGCTCATAAATACTTACAGATACACCAAAATTCAATATATCACCGGAATGTCTAAAGAAATAGTTTGAAACATTACAATGATTGCAGATTAATAAAACTGCTGATAAGGAGTTTCAGTCACAAGTGGAAAAAGGACGACAGCATTGGTGTAAATTTTTAGGACATTTAATGAGTATCGCTCAGTATTTAGCTGAACGCAATTTGGCAGCCGGGGGAAATTCAGGTACATTACTTACAATGGGAATTTTTTTTGGTCTTGTTGAGCTACTTGGGAAATTTGATTTAACAATGACAGAATAGTTATTGTGTCTAAAGAAATTATGTTCATTATTGTAGTAACAATATTCAGCACGAAATAATCAATTTGCTGGCAAATTCTGTTCAGAAAAATATGTTTAAATGAACTAGACCAGCAAAATATTTTAGTCTTGTTTTAGATTCTACGCCAAATACACTGCTCGACATTAAAAATGCAACACCAAGAAGGAGTGGTCAGAAATTTATGCAAATTTTACAGTAGACGCACGTCACAGAGTTACGCGAATGATGTGAAATGCGCAGCTCTCCGACGCACGTGAAGTAAGCTATAAGGGAAGGAACGTGCAAAATGGGAGTGCAAAATGCAATATTCGTGTCGTTATTTCTGCCAGACGAATTATCGAAGAAAGTTGGTTTTTGTCCCAGAGGATACCTGTAATAGGAGAAAATACCAGGCCGCCGTCAACAAAGGCCCTTCCAGCAGATAGACGATTTTACGAGGGGTATGGTGATCGGACTGAGAAGGGCAGGTTGGTCAATACGTCAAATCTCAGCTGATACCCACATGGATGCGAACACGGTGCATCGGCTATGGCGAACATGGCTGGAACAAGGAAATGTGGGAAGAAGGAATGGTGCAGGTGCAGCCAGAGAGACGTCAGATCGCGTGAATCGACGCATACGCGGACAAGCTGTGGCGGTCCCGCAAGTCACTTGTACCGCGATTCTGCAGAGTGTGCAAAATACCCTGGATGTTCCAGTGTCAATCAGAACCATTTCCCGTCGATTGGTTGAACGTGGCCTGCACTCACGGCGTCCGTTAAGAACACTGCCATTGACCCCACAGCATAGATGCCAACGCTTAGAATGGTGACGGACTGGAGCCATGTGGATGACAGAATGGCGAACGTCGTATTCTCAGATGAGTCACGCTTCTGTTTATCCAGTGACATCACCGCATACGTTTGTGGCGTCGACGTGGGGACAGATCTAATCCGGCAGTAACTGTGGAACGCCCCACCGCGCGACAACGTGGCATAATGGTTTGGGGCGCTATTGCCTACGATTCTAGGTCAAATCTAATTCGTATTCAGGGCACTATGACGGCCCAACGATACTTGGATAGTGTACTGCGGCCAGTGGCAATTCCCTACCTTCAGGGGCTGCTTAATGCAATTTTTCAGCACGATAACGCCCGACCATATAGTGCTCTCATCTGCCAACATGCTCTGCAAGATATACAGATGCTTCCCTGGCCATCGTACTCCCCTGACCTGTCACCAATCGAACATGTGTGGGATGTGATTAGACGCCGTTTGCTGACTCTGCCCCTGCCTCGTTCAGAAGACGAACTGTGGCAAATGGTTGAAAGGGAATAGAGAGCCATCCCTCAGGACACCATCCGCGCTCTTACTGACTCTATGCCTAGACGTGTTTCTTCGTGCATCGCTGTCCGCGGTGGTCCTACATCCTACTGAGCCGACGCCGTTCTCGCTCAGTATTCTATCAATTTGAAATAAAGATCACTTATTGCTGCTTGCTGTCTGTCTTTTTTCCAAATTTCATCACTTTCTGACCACTCCTTCTTGGTGTTGCATTTTCAATGTCGAACAGTGTATAAGTCATGTGAAGCAGCTTTCGTTTACGCTGTAGAAGATACTGCAATAAAGGAACATTTTGTTAGCTACAAAACTGTTTTAGAAAATACAGGTCAAGGATTATATGAAAATATACTTGATTTTCTAAAAGATAGACTTACAGAATTGCAGAGGCCAGGTTACGATGAAGATTCAAATGAACGGGGAAAATAAAGGGGTTTAGGCGTGGATCATGAAGGAAAATCCACAGGCGTTTTATGTGCCATGTGGATCTATTTCATAGGCTAATTTTATTGGCTGGTAGCATGCAATAATTTGCTTGGAATTCACTTCTTTTTTTGGATGAGGTACTACACAAGCACATCTATGTTCTCTTTTGTGCCTCTCCTGGTTAATGGTATGCACTGTAAAAACGCATTAACTTCCTCAGTGCAAAACATTTACGCGAGACCAGATGGAAATGTAGAACAGAATATAACAAAAACATTAAAAATAAAATTATGGAAATTCGAACTCTTTATTAATTTTACGAAGTATTTTCTCTCTCAGACCGGCATACTTTCGTGGGGTCCAGGTTAGAGTCTCGGCGAAGGCGTTGCTCATTTTTCATGTACTGCTCCTTCAAAATACCCTAATGACTCTACAGTGACGCTTGAACTAAAAGGTGGTGGACAGTAATTCGTCACCACCAGGATTTGGTGACTGAGTCTCCTAATCCCAGACGCCCTTTATAAGGAGGAGTTCATAAAATATTTTCTCTCTCAGCCCAGCATGTCTTCGTAGTGTAATGGTAGCACACACGACACGTATTCTAGAGTTCCAGGTTCGAGTCCCGGTGAGGGCATTGCTCATTTTTTATGCACTCCTACTACAAAATAACCTAGTGACTCTACAGCGTTCCGAAATGCCTATGCTGAACCTGCAGGTGCGACACGAAGCACAGATTCTTGTAGCATAAATAGATGATTACGACTTTTTAGTGATGATAAATGTCTGGTATGATGTCTTAGGCATGGTAAATATTGTCAGGTACAGGCGGAGGTAGAAGTGGACGGAGCATGCAGAACACCTCTGTACAACTATCTTCTACATAGCTATGCAGTTTCACTAATGAATAGCGACACTAATTGCTTTAATTGATTATCAAGCAAATGGATACGAAAAAACACTACAGTCAGCATAATAAATGGCATCAGTATTAGATGCAGAACCCATTTTTAGAAGTAAAAGAATAAGAGAAAGAAAGAGGCTGTTTTAATATGAGTGCGCTGATGAGGTTTCAAATGCAGATACTCCAAAAAACAAATTTTAAAATCAAGCGCTCAATATAATACTGAACAAAGTTATTAATTCTTCATCAGCGATTTGAATATTCACAAAGTTTCAGTAACACATTCTAAGTGACTTTAAAGGTCTGCCAGACAAAAATAAACTCAAAGTAGTATGTCAGGTGTTGAAGAGTAGGTTAAGGTACAAAGAATTTAGTGATATAAACATATCTGATCGGTGGACTGAACTTCATACAGCCAAATAACTATTTCCTGAAGATGTAAAGCTTCCAATAGAAACCACTAGGTTGATAAACACTAATAAGTTAAAAGATCTCACGGCAAACCTGTGTGCTGCAATAAGAATATTACTTACAATACCTGCTTACTGTGGCCTCTGGCGAGAGAAGCTTTAGTAAACTAAAGCTTATAAGAACACTTACTGTCATCATTGTCTCAAGAGAGATTGAATTTTTTGGACATTTTGTCTATAGAAAATGATATTGCAAAGAAAATAAATGCAGAAATTGCCATGAACAGATCTGATGAACTAAAGGCTAGAAAAAAGTGTTTTAACTAGGCTCATTTCTTCATACTGTGTAAATACTGGTTGAGAAGAATAATATCACTGAACACTGGATTCGATAGCACATGAACAAGTTGGCTGCATGGGCGTTTTCGTGGTTTTCCTAATAAGTAAGGTAGATACGAGTCAGTTTCGCATAGGAAATCTTCCATGAAGGCATCCCTCCCCTTAGGCACATAACCATCACATACTTTGCCATGAACAACTAAACCAAACCTGTTTTCTGAAAGCTTACCATTTTGCAAGTCCATCAGATTTAAGAGTTGTGAAACAAAATTTATTTTTGTGTGACCTGAAAACGCAGGCACCAATAATAAATGTGTTTTCGCATAACATTTAGGAAATCACATGGAAACAATTATTACAAACTGAATGAGTTATCTGTAAAAATTAGTCATTTGTTTACTTTAAGTATGCTTATGCAGCTATCAATTCCTGTTTCAGTTTTTAATAAAAGTTTTCTACTTTCAGTAGACATTTATGTAATATAATACGTTGTTTGTAGTGATTATATTAAAAGTTACAAACGAATCGTCTTGCACTATTTTTAAAGAGCGTGATATCAAAACAAAATGCTTATTGGATGTTGTTAAATTATATCATTAAAATACTGATTTTATTATACATTAAAGTATATGATAAAGTTATATTTATTATTGATGCTATTAAAACTACAATTTTGCGTAAACTTTTTTAATTATACATAATCCTACAAAATGTTTGCGAAATGGTAAAACCGTTTTATCATTTAGCCTAAATTTGAAAATGAGGTATATTATATCTCTGCAGCAGAGTCCCAACCCGTTGTGCTTATACTCCTACGGTGTAAATAACTAAGGCATTTAGAGGACAAGGCGGCGGGAGAATAGTTAAAAAGGCCCAACCTTCAATTATTCAAATGCATAAAAAGAAAACACTCCATTACAAATATATTATGAACTGACTTTCACATAATGGAGAGATAAGGACCGTGCTACATTGTAATGTTTATTACTCAATAATAGCATTAAACCTCTCTATCGTCGTGACAACTGTAAATAAAGTATAACAGTTATACAAACAAGAAATGCACTGGATTTTTTTATCACGATAAAGTCTGCAAGGGGTATCTACCTCAGGAGAGGGATATCTTCATACAGTCAGTTTAGATTACGTTATATGAATATGGCAAAGCAAACTAGGGCTATTTGTTTAAGGGTAGGGATCCTTCGTTGGGGACTTTACACGAGAAACTGGCACATATTCACGTCACACATAGGAAAACCGATGAACATGCTCATGCAACCAATCCGCTCCCCGAGATTTGAACAAGGGTCGAACTATAACTGTTCAATGGTCTTATCCACTCGACCACTGGTGGACAGATTAACAGATTACGATCCTGATAAACTGTAGGCGGTATTCCTACAAGATACACAAATAGGATAATATTTAACTGATTAATTATTAACATTAAATAATAAAAACTAAAATGAGATTTAAAAAATTAATAATAATAGAGTACTGTATGTTGCATTAATTTAAAGTAATCTTTTTTTCTCGTACATATAAGTAAGGAATGCTGTTGTTTTAGGCTGGTTATCACAAGAGGCTAGAGCAATGAAAAAAGAGTGTATATGTGTAGCACATAATGCAAATACAGTATAGTATTATGCAGTTTCAATTATAACAGACTAATAAAAATCATCATTTTCATTCGGGCACTACATAAATAATGAGACATTAGGCAGAATGACGTATATCTTTATAGACGATCGAGTTTCCCCGAGAAAATAAAGAGCAAGTTTAGGCTGCTCTGTTTCTCTACATTAGGCCCAACCAAAAAGGGCTTGCATTTTGTAATTTGAAATCAGCATATTTTAACACTGTGCGAAGGATCAATGCATTCTTTTGTTTATGGTATCTATCATTCCATAACATATTAGCAGAAGCGGGCCAAGTGGCCATCAGGGGCTGCGTAGCAGACAATCATCAGGTGATACAGTTTTTATAACTAAAGAAAAATAACGAAACCATTGTTTATTATAAAAAATGCAAATACCTAATAAATTCGTTAATCTATTTTGCACAGAAGTAAGAAATAAAAAAAAATGATACTTACAATTTCCTTATTTATTTGTTTATTTTTTCATTTCATCTTATTAATTTATTTTAGAAGTTATCTCTCGAAATTGCCGTAAGATGGCCTTCCTTCCAAGCCATTCTGGGCTTCTATAGAAATGATCGCCTTAGAGAATATGATGACGTGATGTTAAATATCAGTACTAAATTTGTTCTGGATAATGATCAAAGGCAATCATATCGGTGAAGTGGCTGGCTGTTGTAATGTTTTCGTTTGACAGCGCCGCCGAAGATTAGTTGACATAAGTTCAGCATTCTATGTGACTCTGTTTAGTGTATTTTAAGCATCTATCGTATGTGGATTTTCTCAGTTAATTGTTGTTTTATAGCTGTTTTTCTTTTCTTTTTTAATCTTATTTCACTGGTAAGTATAAAAACTTAATATCTCAATACCTTCAGTAAATTAAATAATTTTCTGATTAATTATAATTCGCAAAACTTACCAAATTATGAAGCTTTTTTTTGGAAAGAAATAATTCTCAATTATCATACTTAATGTTCCTATCATTCAATCATTCAGCTTCCTCTAATAAAAACCAAAAAACATCTTCAGATATTATTTCCATCATGTGACAAAGTAAACGCGAGATAAAAAGGATTGTGCTGCTTATCTACACTATACATGATTTTTCATTTACGTTTCATATTACAGCACAATAATTTTTGTCAAACCGGCGCAAATAAAAATAATATTTATCTCCCAATAACTTTTTGTAAGGTTACCAGAGTTTACACTATTAATGAAACTAAGAAATGATGTTTCTTACATCAGATATTACGCACCGCCGCCCAGACAGTATAGTGCAGGGGTCGCCAAAGTGGTCTATATAGACCCCTAGGGGTCTATTTAACAACAGTAGGGGTCTATCTGACCCAAGGGGTCGAATGGGGGTCTATTGGGACACGAAGGGAAAACAGTTCTTAATACACAAATCACATATATCTAACTGCGTACGTAAAAATTTAAAATATTTTTATAATTGACTTAATATTATTTTCTTTATAGAAAATAAAATAATAAATCAGAAAACAATCAACAACGAAATAAATCCTGTTCTAAGCAATGAACTTCAAAACAATAAGAACCATATTTTTTATTTAGCAGACTTATTTGGAAAATTTAATGACGTTAAAAAAAACTGCAAGGAAAAGATGTAACAATTATCCAAGCTCGGACAATACTGCTAGGCTTCCAACTAAAATTAAATTTATTTAGATATTCATTGCTACGTACGGATTATAAATATTTTTCAAATCTGCAACAATTAAAAATAAAAGAAGACTTGGAAATATATACAAATCATCTTCAAAAATTAAGCGACGATTTTAAACTGCGCTTTGTTGATTTGGAAAACATCGACATCCCTGATTGGATTATAGCGCCATTTTCGGCGCAAATTGATAACGTCGACATCAACATACAAGATGAGCTTGCTGAACTATTGTCCGATCTTGAGGCAAAAACGCTTATTAAAAATTTGACAATACATAAATTTTGGACTAATATAAAACAAAAATATGTGAAACTTTACGAAATGATTCAACCATTTATGCTGGCGTTTCCAAGTTCGTATATGGTTGAAGCCGGTTTTAGTCACGTTAATTCAATTTTAACTAAAAGCAGAAATAAATTAAATGTGGAGCTTCGAGGGGATTTACGGTTAAAATTGACTAATTTCGAACCCAATATAGCGAACCTTGCCAAGAAACACCAGGCACACTCATCTCATAAAGAAGTAAAAAATCTGTATCTACTTTACTTACTGTTTCTGATTTATTAAATATTTAGACTAATATATAGTTTTATTTTAATTACCTGAAAATTACCTTTGTGGGGGTCTATGGAGATTTCGAAAAATTATATAGGGGGCGATGTTCAAAAAAGTTTGGCGATCCCTGGTATAGTGGTTAGGGGAGCCTACTGCGGTACCGAAGGGCCCAAGGTTCGGATCCCGGAGAAGGCATGGTCGTAACTGTTCACCCCTTCTCCAGAGGAAACGGTGGCCGCCTATTAGGTGCCTTCACAATAAGATGGCCACCACTTCGGGCTTTAGGAGTAGTCAATGCTGAATAAGCAAGTGCCCGCCATTGGATTTTCCTCCTACTTGTACACTACCATACGCATCAATTAAACTTTTACTGAAGACCATAAATAAAGCAAATTCAGTGTAGGCGAAAGATTTTATGGTTCTAGATCAAACAAAACTGTGCTTCATAGATGTCTGTTAGAAGAAATGACATAACTTTTCAATCTTCATAAAATCATAATTATGTTATCAGATTTTTACACACCTCGAAAGGAGCTTTGAGGTACTTATTGTTTCACTTAGCGGATTTGGAGTCCTCCCAAAAGAATGAAGATTGGGACTACAGGAAAATGCTCATTGTAATCATAGTACATAAAAGAACCAATGAAATAAATGCACAATTACAACTTGAATAATGAAATTTTTTCTTTACTAAATAAGAGCACAAATCTCTATGCGGCGTCAGTTTTTACAATGAAATAATATAGCTTTTTTTTTCAGTCATTTGTTTTGGCTATTTCAAGCGGCTCATTTGAAGTAAAAGATTCATGTTCCATTTTTTAAATTTCCGCTGGGAATATTAATTAGTAGACCTATCGGAGGTGCTTAACTTGAAATTCTTGTTGTTGTTGCTAATGTTCATTTGTCTGCCCTACAGTCAACTCAAGAGCAAGAAATTCTTAATGGTAAGGAGCGCAAGTTTACGGCTGTCGTTGGCAACAGCCTTGAGCACCTTAGAGCACTTGAGGAGAATGAGTCCAAAGGTCTCCTACCCCTCTTCCCTACCGCCAACCTCTCGAGAGGAATTTCGACTCGCCGCAAATTTAGAGTGCCCGCATGCAGCACGGAGACTATACATTTACAAACATCCATGCCTCCTCCGGGACTCGAATCTGGGCCCTTCGGCATGGCAGTCAGCGACGCTAACCACTACACCGGTTGGGAAGCTTAAAATTCTTTAAAGTGTTAAACTGATCTTGACGTTAAAGCAAGACTGAAATGCAGTTACTTTTAATCTTAGGGTTTTTTTTATATTTTATTAATTTTAAAAAGCTTAAATTTTTTAAAACTTTAAACTCTTCAAGATGTTAGACTGCAATACGAAATTTTTAGGACACATTTTTTTTTTCGTTTGCTGTATTATTAAAGAGTGGTGCAAAAAATATTAGAATGTATCCCCCCAAAAGTGTAATGTCCTCCCTCCCAGTTCATCCAGTCTGGCAAGCTGTGATCTGTTACAGCCTTTTAAGCGTCATTTCCAAGTACTTTTAAGGAAGACAGAAGTGGCGATACCGTATAGCTTGAGTAATAATGTGGAACTTTGTTTTCAGAAAGGAATATAAGGAAAAAATACTGACCTCTGAAAACCAAGTACAAGAGGTTTTGATTTTTGATTTCTCTGTTTAGTCGTACCAAAAATATGCTTTGTGTATGTGTACATGCTTTTATGTTTATATACAAAACAAAATTTATTACAGATAATGCGCTTGAAAAAAATTGTTTAAAAAATTGCTCCGAGTGCAAAGTGCTTCCTGTTCATTTTGATGGGGAAAATTCAAAGCTACATAGGTATGTAAGAAGGAATTCTGAATTTGCTATAAAAAAATAGTTAACTAGTATTTTCAACTGGCTTTATTTCAAACATGTTCCGGTCTTGAAGATTTATCACGGATTTTCTAGGAAAGAATAAGCATCTTACTGAAATTAGAAAATGTATAACCCTCGTAATGTCCGCATCCAGAAATTTGAGTAAAAATTTCTGGATAAAACGTGTGGACATTACACAAGCATATGCAATATATAATTAGAATTTAACATGCTGATTCAGGACTGTAATTACAAAGATACTTCAGTATAAAAGATGTGCAGTAAAAGGAACTCAACTGTAATATCTCGCTTGCCTAATGTAATTGTAAAATGTGCAAGGTGTATTTTAATTTTATAACAGTTATTTTTAACTTTGAAACCCTTTCCTTTCAATTCTTGCTTCCCCTTACAACTCCCTACCAGAATGAGTTTTCAGAATCACACTGAATGCAAATGAGTTAAAAGAAGTATTTAGGAAGTTCAACTTACTTCGAGAGAGAGAGAGTGCTTAGGAGTACTTAGTGGCGCGTATTTGCCTTCTCGCTACTTCGTACTTGAATCTATTACGTATTGTACGTGCCTGTTGAGAATCGCCGGTTAGGTTAATTTAAGGGCCAACTACGTTAGGTATTTGTGTCTAGCTTCGGCTAAATCTATTAAGTTTAGTATTAATTTCTTATCCTGATTTGGAAGCTCAAGCGGAGGCTTTCCTGTAAGTCCAAGAAGGGGCCACCTGTAATTATTTCTTTGAGTGAATAAAAGGGTATTTCAACCCTTCCCAAGTCTTTGTAGCAACTACTTGAACTCCGCGATAATTCGCTACTTAGTTTAGTAGGTTCCTCGACATTATATCTAGTCAAAGTTTTGAGGAACATTAAAAATGTTTTAATATGTGGGAAGTTTTTTTACTCCAGAAATCTTGGAACACTATGTGAGAAATGTTGGCTTACATATTCTTTTTAATTACATTTCAACAATAAAAACCGTTTTGTTAGATGCAAGAGCGAATATATTTTTTTTGTTTAGAAATAGGGAAGAAATATTTATATGATTTTCCTGTCAGTTTATATTTTAACGAAATTCGAAGAATATGAAATTTATGAATCAAACAAAAATTGTTGAAAATACGGGAACTTTTAAGATCAATGTATAAGGAGAAGGATCAAATGTGTGACAGGTCCTACTGTAACATTTACCTTTAAAAACAAATGGAATTACAGAACGGAATGCTGGTTCGTAAATTCTGAAACAAGCAAATCAGTATATTGCTAATCCTGTAAAACATTTTCAACACTAAAATCAAGTTGGAAATCTATGAATATGCAACTACAGCTTTGTTTCGCCATGAACTTTAGCATCAGAGTGCATTTTATATGAAAGATGTCCAGTTTTATATAGAATGGATATGTATTTATTGCAGCAGAAAGAACATAAAGAAAACTAATGGACTGAAGTTTTGAAAAGTATAATATCAACTGCAAAATTAACAGACAGATCAGGACTAGTTTAAAGCTCATGATGAAGGTTAAACTTTAAGTTGCAAAGAAACTTAGAGTATATGGTTAAAGTATATGGTATATGGTGGCATGCCTCAGTTAATAAGACAGCTATTGCATCAGTAGAGATCATTAGACATTTCAGACAAGGAACCATAAGAAGTCAACCGAGCCCTAGCTGGGATCGAACCACGGATCTTTCAATAGCTAGCAATACATGCTAACCACTTTATACCACAATAGCATGTAGTAAAGGAAAATGTGATAATTGCTCAAATTCTCCCTCAATTAAAGGGTGACTGGAGAGAGGTACGAGACCATGTCGACCAAATCCAGGCGGTCACAAGTTGTCAATCCCTTCATTTTACTTCGGGTGCTACTCTAGAGACCATTAGTCATTTTAAACTAAAAAATATGAAAAACAAACTGCGCTTTTAGCCGGGATTCGAATTATAAATCTTCCAGTTGTTATTCAGACATGCTAATCCTTCACACAAGAGTACGTACAACGAGGAAATAAGTATTTGTCCATATCCATGAAGACCTGTTCTTGATGTCATTAGACCCGCTTTTTTTACTGCCATCAACATTCTGTGTACTCATCTGTCGCAAACTTTTGACATCTAGCATTTTGTGAAGACTTCTTTCCCACTCATCCAACAATAATGTACATTTCTGTAACACACTGGAAAACTGCATTCGCTTATGTTTCATCACATATTCCTCAACTTAACCATATATTTTTCAATGGGTGCATCCAAACAACAGCCTGGTCTGGGATGAAGTGACGCTCTCACCTGGCTAAACATGGCAGCTCACCTTTTGATGTTGGCATAGGAATAACCATGCGTTTATAAATATTTATCGCTTTATGCTTATTCTATCAAGAACTCAATCGATAAGCAAAATCTGATATTTTCAATATTTACAAACACCGCTGCGTGACAATATTTAATAGCCTCTGAATTCTAAGAAAAGCAATTTTTACTACAAAAACATACTATGTAAAATGAACAGTCCAACACATTTTGGACTAACTGAATGACGATACACTAACAGTCACTGATATGCGGAAGAAATACTCAATTATGGATTGTCTCAATCAAGGTGGATTATCGTTAACTGAATTAAAACTAGCAACTTCGAATGCGTGTTGGAAAGCGGTTTGGCCACAGAAAGCAAAGTTTCCATTACCCCTAATACTACCGATTTTTCAACTTCATTACAATAGCACACACATTTGGTGGAGAAGGATTTGTTAATACCCAATTTGAAGATATTTATGAATAGTTAGTCGAAAATGGCCTACGCAAAGCTGAAATATTATTCTTGAGAACGAAATTATAATGATGAAAATGATCCCGTTCTAAATGCAGATTTAATAAAATAATGTCTGAAACTGGTCAGAAAATTATATAATTATTTTTTCAAACATGACCGTAATGAGGAAGTGGTAGGAAGTTTCAACGTGAACTAAAGTTGTTGACAGCCTCTTTACAGAGAATCACAAAATGGCTTAACCAAAACAGGAGTACAACGGCTAATAACTCAGTTCGTTCGTAAAACCAGTGAAATATCAGCATCAGAGGAAATTCATGCTGTATTTGCTCAAGAGATCACAGATAAAGAATTTCGTTAATAAAGGAAGAAAACTATGTTCACACCATTTCTAGTGATTGCAGTCATTTTCTATTCGTACGCAAACGTATGTGCCGTTTACTCGGTAAAAGTAACTCCAGATGGTTTTTTAAAATCATGTTTTAGTGATTTTTTAGATCTGGAACCAATCTTCTTTTCTTCCATAGATTTTTTTTTTAAACACGTATTCTTCAGAAACGTACCTATCGTATATAAAAAGAATTAGCTGTATAATTATTTCATAACGTTTGGTCATTCCAAAAATATTACATCACACACAGGCTTAGAATTTACTGAATGTTCTTTGATAAATATATGAATCTCGAATGTTCTGATTAATAGTTCCCATATTATTCAATATTCTGGGAGAAGAGAAAATTGGAATGACAGACTACAGACAGTGAATTTAACACATCCAAAGAGGATGAGGATTTCAACGTATCAAGAAGGTTTCATATGATGCTCATTCCATGATAAAATGATTCAGATGAAGACTTCGGTATAAACTAAACAGAAAAGAATACTTCCAGAACTAATGAAATTTCGTAAATTAACCTAGTATGAAAACGTTTTCTCAAGATTTTGGAAGCACAGAGAACGCTACTTCATTAAGAACGAGTTCTGACGTATATCAATTTATGTTTTTTGGGAAAAAATAGATAATTACAAAGCTCTGCTGATAGTAAGATGAGAGACAAACTTGCCCTAAATAAAAAATTGAAAAGTAGCACAAAATTAAAATATAAATTGAACGTGAAGGAAGAAAAAAATATATTAATATATATATTTCTAAAAGTTCCACTTGTTTGAATTGCTTTTGGTAGGTCACATCATTTGGTTTTACTTTTGGTTTTGAATTTTACACTTGCCTACATAAATGACGAAACACGAATTGAGTAATTGAAGAGTTAGGTTTGAGGGCAACTTTCCCTTGATAAGTCTGTCTTCTGCCCAGCTCAACAATTACTCACTTATGCATATTTTTTATTTTTAGGATTTAAAAAAAATGTATTACAATTTTATATTTTTTAATAGATTTTGATACTTATACTTGATTTACTTTATGTTCTCAGAATTTAAATGATATTGTAGATTAGTTCGCAGCAATATAAATTATTTATAATTTCTTTTAAACTTATTACTATAATAAATTTTTTACTTTAAATTGCTTTTTACGAATAAATATATATTAAAAACTCCTAAATTTTAAAAACTGTTTCAGGTCTTAAAAAATGTGTTGGCAAAGTTCCAAGATATATTATAGTAAAGATTTCCATAAATATAACGTCAAGCAAAAGCATATAAAGCACAACTACCATTACATAAGAAATTAAGGCTTCTTTACAATGTTTATAATCAGCCGTGAAGCAGATAAAATTTGTTGATTATTGGTCAGCAAATCCTTTAATTAAATCAGCACTATTTCATAAAACAAGTGTCAAGAGTAGATCCCCCCTCCCCCCGGGAATACTCAGATGAAAGAATTACACAGAATATTAAAATTTAATACAAGTAATCCATCCACATGGTATACAAACCTGGTGTTTAAGACGAAGACATAGAAATCATGAGCAAAATGCAAAAGATAAATAACTATTTAAGTAAGGATCTGCTTTCTCTCAGATAAAAAATATTATGTAAAATGTAAAAATTTGGTTAAAATGACTGAAAATTTTGAAAAAAAAAAAAGGGTACTTTTTGAATATCTGCACCTCCAGCAAGAAGTCATGAAAAAGTGTTCAAAAGGTAAAGCAGTATGTTTCCAAAACAGTCATCTGACACAATATTGCAAAAACATATTTATATGACAACTCTGGTATGTAGCAAATGTCTGTTCTAGCCGAGGTACAATGGTGAAGTTGTAGTGCCACATTTGTGCAATTTTTTGATTTTTTGTTTACAAGAAAAAATAAATCACTGTATACATGGGGAGAACAACAGTATATAAAGGAAAGATTTCTCCAAAAAGGTAAGTGTTTTATTACCAATAAGTTTTGCTTATTAAATTTGATTGATTGATTGCTCTTATACAAAATTCTTTGCTGTTTTGAAACTGGCTGTGAAATTAGTTGTCAAACAGTTCACATATGCTCAGGAAAATTCCTTCACAGCATTCTTGGAACAAATACACATGTTAAGGGTAGCCCTCATAAATAAAATATGGATAGCAGAAAAAGACTGAAACATGATACTTAAAACAGATCACAGTTAAACTTGATATTAAGATGTAGCAAGTTTTAAACACACACAAAAAAAAAAATTAAGGAATGAAAGAATTTTAAAATAAATTGTGCTACTTTACTGTTAATGGGATATCATTTAGCACCAAACATGAATGTTGGCAAGAAAATTAACTACATGACAGTAACCCCAACAATACACAAAATTTCAAGGAAAATATGAATGCAAATAATGCAGACAACACTTTCATACAAACAACATTAATGTATTATATAATATAGGTAACTGCTTAATGTGTCCAATGTAAACATTAGAGATGGAAAAACAATCAGAATTGCATAAATTTGGCATACGCACATTAAACATTGCATAGCTAGTCATGTGCAATATAAACAGGCTATCACATTTCAGGAACTTTTATCGAATGGCAGGCACTTGCCTTTTTTCAGCAGTGACCATTCCTAAGGCCAGACATGGTGGCCATTTTATTGTAAAGGCACCTAATAAGCGGTCACCATTGCCTCCTATGATGAAGCAGATAATTTACATCCATGCCTTCTCCGGGATTCGAACCCTGACCCTTCGGTATCGCAGTCGGCTCCCCTAACCACTATACCATCCAGGCAGCCATTCGGCAAACTGACCCTGTTAACAGAAATGTACCGAAATATTTCATCTCATAAATACATGAAATAAATATATTGTCATATTCGTACTTTTCTCCCAACTGGGCACCACTTTATCCACTTAAACACTGCCATGAAATCAAGCTAAATGGTGGCAGCCTCTGACATTGTATAGCTTCATGACGTTATATAGCACATGTAACTCACAATAACAGTAATGTAGCATATAATATTGATAATGTTTAATATGTTTAATACCATAAGCTAGGCCTTAAGCCACCTTTGAACAATTCTCTACTTTTTTAAAGCAAAAATAGATCACTATGCACACAAGAACTTCACCTTGTTACTGCACACATTAGACAATGTGCATGTGCAATACAAACATGCTACTACATTTGCCATTTTGGTGCACATTTTGCATCTGGTACTCCATTAACAGAAAAGTATCAACATATTTAATTTCCCTGGTATTTACATGCTTTTCTTTCAAACATATTCAACAAACAAAACAATCACTAAACAATATGTTTCAGTACCAGTAATGAACAGGTATGACTGCAATAACTTCTAAAATCTCCATTTGTAACCCCGATTAATCCCTGATATGCCAGTTTGCTTTTTGATAATGGAAGACATAAATACTATACCATAAGATTTTGAAAAACTAATTAAAATCTGGGACCCAACTTCTATGGGACAGCATGCTGTGCAGTATTTTCAAAGATACAAGATCCTGACATTTTAAAAAGAGTATTAATATGACAACATGGGATTTTACTAGAAAATGGATAAACAAGGACTTTGGAGGTTGTTAATTTCTAATATATCCTGATTAAAGAAATTAAATAAACACAAAAATCCTTAACACATTAATAAATGGCATAATTAAGTTTTCATCCAGAACGGTTAGTTGTTACAGGAATGGGTGAAGATGTCTCTGATGGAGAAGAGCTGAAATCATCAAGCAAAGTGCTAGATGAAAAGACTAGTTTAAAAGGTCTATATTGATGACAGATCATCTAGTGTTGATTTCAAGAGTAAAATTTTTGTTATGATATTCTAACATAAGGTAAGGCCCTTAACAATGTGCTGATTTCCTGACACCATCTTGACACATGAATGTGTGTGTGCAGTTACTCTCAGAGATACACAAATTCTTCTGTTTGGAAAGTGAGCATGCAAGAGCTGGTTTTACAGATCTCATTGTTTGTTGAAAGACCTTGCAGAAATTCAAAACGCTGCATGTCAATTTTTGGTATTTCCATGCATTCTAATCATAATCCCAATGGAACATCATACACAAGTTCTGCATATGCACTTCGAGGCCTCTTCTAGGGCAAATCTTAGTCTTAAGAGAACTAAGGGTAAGGATTTTGTCCATTTGTTCTTGTGGCATCGAAGTCTCTGTTTTAATGATCTATGAAATCATTCAACTAGTCCATTACTTGATGGATGGTATGATGATGTTCTAATTTGTCATATTTCCAAGGATTTTGTTAAACACTGAGAACAGGTTGCTTTGGAATTTCCAGCCTCGATCTATTGTCACAATGGAAAGCATACCCCATCTTGAAATCCAGCATGTAAGGAAAGCTTTTGCAGCAATTTCTGCAGGCATGTCAGAAACTGAGATTGCCTCTGGACATCTGGGATATCTGCTGATGCAGGTGTAGGTACTGGTAGCCTTTTGAATCTAGAAGTGGGCCAACAATGTGAAAATGAACATATGCAAAACATTGTTGAGGAGTTTTAAAGTTCTGTAATGAAGCGTGGGTATGGTGATTTTTGAATTTTGACAGTCCAAGCCCTGGACCAAGAAGTGATGTCTTTTACCGTAGATGGCTGCACAAAATGAGACAGAATTGCGTATTTAATTGCACAAATGCCTGAATGAGATAACGCATGGTACAAATGAAATAGGTATCTGCATGTAAGGTCGAATGTAACCTTTTTGGCATGTAAGGTCAAATTTCACTAGTACTAATGTCACAGCAAACTGTCAAAGTTGGTGTCAATTCCATTTACTGGAGTCAAAGTGAAAAATTTTTCAGAAGACAGTAAACTGTTCAGTTCATCATCTTGCTTTTCGGCCTGAGCAATTTCTTAAGAGATCAAGAGGAGACTGATGTTGCTCAGTCTGATGTTGGAAAGCATGCTGGTGACAACATTGTCAGTCCCAGTTATGGGTCTGCTGTCGGTAAAATATCATGCAGTGAAGTCCAGCTGTTTGAGTCTGTGAGGTGAACAAAAATTGGAATTTTTTTTTTGAAAAGCATAAGTTAAGAGCCAGTGATCAGTGTAGATCGGCCCTTTCAGAGTTTTGCAGTTTTCAAAGACAAGTGTTAAAGCTTCTGTCCACAGAACAGGACATTTGTCATTATTTTTTTAGTCTTTCAAGATCTCATTTAATGGGGCTTGCATTTTAGCAGCTTTTGATGGAGAACATCTGTAGAAGTTCAACATTACCAAAAATTGCCTAAGTTGGGAAATAGCTTCAAGTTTAAGAAATTTTATAAGATTTTGATGTTATAAGAAAGAGGTTTGACGCCTTCAGTACTCATAAGACAATCAAGAAACTTAATGGAGGGTTTTCCTAATACACATTTATGAGAATTTAATTTTTTATGCAAGTGTTCAGCTGAGATTCAAAAGAGGATGGGATCAGTATGTCATTAAAATAAGGTATACAAAAAGTCCAAATTAGCTACTATCTGGTGCATATACCTTTGAAGTCCAAATGGCAATAGCTCAAAGACTCAAAAGACCAAATGCAGTTGATATAGCAGTTTTTGGCATCGCGTCTGGATTTACTGGTATTTGATGATAGGCCCTAGCTAAATCAAAGGTGGAAAAAATTGATTTTGGAAGTATGTAGATTTTGGGTATAATCGTGAATATGGGGTACAGGTCTGGTACCATGATTGAGTTGACACGATGGTAATCACAAGAAGAACGGAATTCACTATCAGCTTTTTTAACAACATGCAAGGAGCTTGCCCAAGAGCTTTTAGCCCTTTCGTGCCGACTGTCACGTATACGTGCCAGCAATAAACGCACTCATTTCCCGACCAACACGCTGGCATGCCAGAGCATTTTCCCGTTCACTCCCGGCCGTCACTCATTTGTGTCAGTGTCCTGGAACGTTTTAAAAACTGTAACTTTTGGCACAAGATGGTATTGTATATCCATATGGTTTCAGACACATGGTAGGTTTGACCTTCTGGTCAAAATGAGAGTAGCATGACTCCTACCCTATGACTCACATGGCATGAGACATAGGGTATGAGTAACCATATGACTTAGTCCATATGGTTTCAGATACACGTAGATGCCCGTTTAAATACTTTACAGAACATTATTAAACAATGCGTTGATATTTTGGTAATTTCATGGATTTAGGCTTAATAGCAAAAAACTCCTCCGGCCCTGGACACACGTAAAAAAGACTGCCAGCCTCAGGTATAAGAGCACGTTTGCGCTATCCGTCGCGAAAGGCTTAGAGGAATGGGCAGTATCTTGGGACATTAGATTATCTTGGGATCAAATTTGTTTTGGACAAATAGTAGAAGAGGCAAGTTGCCAAGGTTTAAAAAAAAAGAAAGAAAGAAAGGCAACCTTTGGTTTTTGATATAGTGGTAGATATGTTGGCGATGTTTGATATGGATAGGCTGAGTTGGGTTCATTAGTCAGGATACTGGCTTCAAATTTTGTCAAAACTGAAACTGCCTATATGGCCAGTAATATTTGATGTCAAAGTATAACACGTTAGGGGCACAGATGTTGCACAAACAGTTTGGGCATCAACAACTCTATGGTTCTTAACATCAACAAGTAAATTGTGTTATTAAATGAATTCCAATTACAGATGGCTTAACATCTGCTATCACAAATGGTTACAAAGGTTTAAATTTAATTCAATATGCTTTGTGCCATAAGTTGGTATTTTTGTTCCATTCCCAGCATACAAAGTTAAGGTTTTGCTTTGAGAGCATAATGTAACAAGAAGAACTGATACGCCCAGGCCAGTATCAATAAAAAAAATTAATTTAGATTTCAGGTCGGCCAATAAAATGTGGTTTACATTCCAATCCTCAGCCTGGCATGGTAATTGTCAAAATGAACAAGGTAAAGTTTATTTTATTATTTTTAACAAAATTACTATGACAGAAAAAATACCATTAGATGGTTCTTCATAGCATATATAGTGGCTACAGGAATTAATACAGTTTCTGAATCACTGATTGAACGAATTTTCCTTTCATGGTGTGCATCCTAGCACACTTTTTGTTAATTCCTGAAATTAAGTTAAATGGGAGATGAGGATCTATAATTCAGTCTTTTGAGGGTAAGTGGGGAGAGAGATAAGTTGTATTTATCAAAGATCAATGGAGTACCAATGGGAAGTCTACTTAGTCACAGTGATTTAGGCAATGCTTCACCGACACAGTTACCACCCAATCTACACATGAGCA
Organism: Stegodyphus mimosarum; assembly: GCA_000611955.2. Classification (NCBI taxonomy): domain Eukaryota; kingdom Metazoa; phylum Arthropoda; class Arachnida; order Araneae; family Eresidae; genus Stegodyphus; species Stegodyphus mimosarum. Next base: position 456,568 of record KK114948.1, read on the forward strand.
ATTGAGATGGGCATTAATTGCCAAATTCTAACCCTTGCAATGATATATGAATTCCAGCCAATTTGTTTAAAAATTTTCTCAAAATGTGATATTTATTGTTTTCAGGTGGTCTGATGATTACAGTGCTAATGGAACTATGTGTGTCTGAATCGATGGCAGCTATCACATGGTTAAATTCTGTCTCATTGATAGTGATGTGAGCCAACAAAAATTCAAGTCCTAAGTGAAGGAACCAAACACAGGGATTAATTTCTTAAAACAGTGGGGTCTTAACTGCCACATCAGCTCATTAAACTATTGTTATGGTTGGCATATTTGTTGTTTACACAGTTGGCAATTGTGCTATTTAAACAAATATAAGAGGGATATAAAATACAATGAAATTAAAAAATTAAATTTTGATTAAAATATACCATGACAACATATGTATATCTCACAATTCACAACACAAATAAAAAATTAGAAAAATAATTAAGCTAACACTTATTAGGACAATGCAAAAAACTACATAAAACTTACTCTAGAAATAATTACTCTTGAAGGGAAAGTGCACAAAGTTCAGACAGAAGGTTTTAAAGCCTATGTAAATGATTAATTCCATTAAAAAATAGATGTAGCATGTTAGAAAATAATTTACTATATCGCTACTAAATATCATTGGTAAAGTCAAAATGAAACAATTTTCTTGATAGGAACTGTTGAAAGTGAGGATTATTGTGACAGGTATTCAGTATTTGTTGTTCTTTGGTAAAGGATTTTAATTTCTAACATATCCTGATCCCTGAAATTAATTAAAACACCAAACTACCTAACACATTAACATGATATGAACAAAATTAACTGATTCACATCTAAAGTTAATAAAATAACATCTAACTGCTAAGAAGAACGTGGTACAAAACACATAGTTGCAGACGGAAGTTTAGCATACAAGCTTCATGCAAGTTATATTTTTTAAGAAGCATGTCGGTTTTTTCACCAGTACTTAAGAACAAGTATTGATCATTTCACCACTTGGGCACAGCCTCAACAGAGGTTCATACCTGTGCTACCATCTAGCGGAGATAACATGACTTGGAAGTCCATGACAAGGATGATGCAAGTTGAAACACTGAGTCAAGCGAATATCCATTTGACAGAATATTTTATGCCAAATGAAGCGAATAAAGGGAATATCCATTTGACAGAATGTTTTATGCTAAACGATGTAATTTTTATTTTTTATTATCGATCTAATTAACAAATGATATGTTCCCTCAAATTCCTCTCCCCACCTCCAGAACAAATACTACAAGTTTAGTGAGATGCACATAAGAACCATCTCTTTTAATTATATATTCTAATTTATTGGGTTCATAAATCCAATTTTTTTAATATATATTACTTTTTCATTATCTTTCTAGAACTAATAGATTATTTTATTCAGCCTATCACTAAAGATGAGAACTGCTATAGTTATTTTTTAAAACAAAATATTCAAAATAAATTAACATATTAACAACAAAGCATTAAATTCAAAGCTGTAGCTTTATTTCTCTATGGGGAAGAAAAAAGATACTGTTCTGTTATCGAGACCGGAAATGTATGAATGTATGCATGTATATATGTGCATACACATGTATATGTATACACACATACATTCATGCTTACATATATACATGAACACATACATCCATTCATACATGCATGCATACATGCATACATTTCTGAATCCGATCCTGATAACACAACAGTACCCTCCCTCCCAAAAAAAACATAAAAATTACTCTTCAGAAAGCTTTTGATATGATAATAATACATAAGTAGTATTCATCAATGTAAATAATTATTTAACACATGAAAATTTTCAAATTTAAAATTATTATATTAGAATTTAATTTATATATATGAAATTTTTTAAGAAACTGATTTTAAATGTTAAAAAAAGGGCTATCACTTGATATATAACAGAATTTAATTTACATCAACATAAGTTTTAAGTATCTGTAATATTTTTTCAGGCTTAATATGATTTTCAAATGCCACATCTCAGTAACACCCACTTCCACTGCCTTGTGATGATGTTTGGAACGATGCATGACATTGATAAAAATAGAAAATAACTTACAGAAGGTTTGGTTTTATGTATACAACAAACAATGCTCCTGCAGATATTTATAATGTTCAGTATTGAAGACTGCAAAAGTGTTATTTATATACTTTTTTCTTTCTTTAGAAGTAGAAGTGCAGTCAATCTGCATCAAACATTAGTACAACATTCAATGCACTTATGAAAACTAATGCCAAGCATAAGCTATCACAAATATTTGAGAGATAACTCGTTTGCGATTAAAATGAAAAAAAAAATTCTATAACTATTTCTGTATTTCTATTTACAAGTTAGGGAAAAGAAAAGTTCTAAAAATTTTAACATAAGTTATGAAACTATTTTTAAAGTAACTCTTAATTTCCAGATTAAAACAATTTTTTAAAGAACTTTTGCATGTGTGTGTATAGGTATATATATATATATATATATCCCTCAGCACAAATATTGGGTCATCCAGAAAGTTCTGCGTTTTTTTATAATAAATACAAAACCTGCATAAAAAACATACAAAAATTTCATTGGATCACATAAGCAACATTTTTTCTACAACTTTTTCTCATCTTTTTAGCAACCGAAAATTTCTTTTTTTGAAAAAGGAGGAACCTTTTTAGGTTTATTTGTAAAGAAAAACTGCAGGTGCTGATATTACTGTTCTGTTCTTGAACAGTAATATCAGCACCTGCAGTTACTGAGGCACTGTTTTACCTTGAGTTACTGAGATGCTGTTTGACAGTCTCCAAAGAAGTGAACTCTTAGGTTGTTTAGAGAATTTCGAAGAGACCCAAAGAGATGATAATCTGAGAGCACAAGGTCTAGTAAATAATGATGGTGACATAAAACATCCCAAGCATACTCAACAAGTCTGTCGGATATTTATGAAAAATATGGATCCGAGCATTGTCATGATGGAAGACGACAACACCTACACAACTGGCCATTTGTGGGAGCTCTGCTTTGATTTCTACTTTTAAAACTGCCATTTACAAAGAATATTTTTCCAGATTTACTGTCCAATTTAGGAGCAACAATTCACAGAATACAATCCTGTGCAGTCCCACAATATATAAAGCATTATATTTCGTAAGGTGCAAACCCCTCTAGATGTTACTAAAAAAGGTTCTTTTAGCTCACTCTATGATCTTTTTCGTGTAACATTATTATACAAGGTAGATCTGAACAAGAAGGCAAAACTTTAGGGGCTGATAGAAGGCAGCTATACAAGCAATATTTGTCATAGAATGTATGGTCAGAAAGGAAGCAGTAAGAAGTTACAGGGTAGTTTTCCACTGTTGTATTTAAAGAATTAGTACAAGAATGAAAGGAGATATCCCAGAAAACATTTTATTAGCAGAACATACTCATAGAAATTGCTCAAAAGATCTTCCGTCATCTGTAACGCAAGTTTCATACCTCCGGGATAGGGATTGATGCACATTTGCACAGGCACCAGGCATTTCCCGAATATCGCCAGCAACAAATCCATATTGGTTTCAATGAGGCACTCATAGATTAGGCTTTTCATATGGCCCCACAGGAAAAGTCCAACCACGTGAGATCCGGTGTTCTTGGTGGCCAAGCTTTCGGGCCACCTTGACCAATCCATCGCCCTGAAAATTTTGTGGTTCGTATAACCAGCAATCCACAGTGGAAAACATCATGAAAGGACTGACCCTTATACCATTTATTTAAAATGCCCCCTAGTGGCTCACTGTTTGAGTTCCGATCATAAATTCAATGACTAATATTACTCATATAGTTTTATGATTCATGTTTTATCATTTCCTTCTATCACAGTCTAAAGTTTGCCTTCTTGATCAGATTCACCCTGTATTGTATACACTTCTCATCTCAAGTAATAAGCCATTTTAAAAAAGGTTCTTTATTTCTTTTCTGTAAAGAATCACATGCCAAAACTTGAACAAGCATATTCTGCTCTAGTAAAATATGTGGTACCGATACATCATAGCAGCTTACGTATCTAGTCATCTTCAAGTGATCTGTACTGCAATTTTTTAAATATTTCATTAGTTTGATAGTTTCCAAACTGCATAATGTGGCTTTTCAGTGATAGCTTCTTTTAACAGGTCCTTGTTTACAGAAAATGGTCTTCCAAAGCAGGCATCATCTTCAAAGCAGAAATTTTCTTGCTGAAATTTCTCAAACCGCCTTCACACTGGATGACCAGGAGCAGTACTTTGTTCATACATAGCATACATTTTACAGAACAGACTAGTATTTTTACCTGTTTCAAAGTAAAACAGCATAATATGATGAATATGATCTTTTGGGTTATCCATTCTTAGCATTACACTGAAACAAAAATTGTGCAACAACACATGCTAAAATTATGCAATGCATGCAGAAAAGCCCATATTTTAAACATCCATTTCAATCAAATACACTCCCTATCAAAGTGACAAAATAACTAGAAGAAAATGTACTTTAATTTGAAATGCGACAGAATTTTCCATATGACCCAATACTGTAAAATAAAACTGAGAAAATACAGTTTGGCATTACAGAGTTGTCATCAAAACTTTGCCAAATTATCATTGTCCAAGAATTGACGGAAAAATTTGTCTTTGCTTTTACAACATAGCAATCTCAATTCAAATTTTGGAATCCAATATTTCTTGCTCCAGAACCAAATATCTTACACATACACATATGAGTACATATTAAAAAATACTTAGTATAAGCAGTAAATATTTTGACAAATCAAAGCAACCAAGCAATATTTCATCAACTTAAAAAACACAGTAGTTTACTTATTTTTTTTACACATATATCGTTCTACCTTATTTTTTAAGTGTGCACTATTCTTTTCATGTTAAAAAGTACATTTTTGAGAAATACCAATACAAACATTAAATTTTTAAGTTTATTACAAGTTTTTAACAGTTTTATCACAGTCATTTTAAGTTTTAACATTTGCTAATTTCAATTAGCAATTGATTTACACTTTCTTTCCTAGGAGATAATCATAAATAGAAAATTAATAACTGAAAATATATATATATAAAGAAGTACCTATTAATTGAGGCTAATTCAGATTAATTTGTTCGACATGAGTTAGATTGCCACCAAGCAGACAGACTGCATGTTTTCCTTGCATAACCAAAATATAAACCAAATTTCTCTCACAAAGTTCTCTTGAATACATCCCTTTCCTTAGGCAGATATTCATATATCCCTAGCATGCTTCATTCTATTTGATTAACAAAGACTAATTAAAATATTACACACTTTTTATATGACCACACCAAATGATATATGTAGTACATTAAATCAGATAATTTTAAATCAAATAGCTTTTGTGCAATACCTCAAATCTGAACAAAAGATTAATATAAAAATATAAAAAGGCATATGCCAAAAAATCTTAAATAAAACCAATCCTTTGCATAATACACACAAAATTAATCAATGTTTTAAAATTATACATAAAAATTAACATATCTGAGATTCAACATCTAAAACGCACTGAAATTTCCACAAAAAAATAAAAAAATCTTTAAATATTTATTGCGGTAAAAAAACTAATTTTCATAAACTTATTAAATAAATTCACAAAAAAAATCTGCTTCCCAAAATGCCTTCAGTATATAAAAGACACTGATGACTATCCTTATAGCTATTTGCTGCTCCAACAATTAAAATCATTTAAAGCTGAAGAATTATTACAGTACAGAACTATTCCTATGGTTCTAAGGTTTTTCTTTGAAACAACACTAATTTTGTTTCGACTAAACTAAGAAAGCTTTAAAATTTTTCCTCTGTGATTTACAATTAGGAAACTATTTACCTCATTTAGTGGAGGCATTCAGATACTGTTGGGAAACTATGTACTATGAATTAATATAAATACCTATCATACACTCTACAGTATAACATATTCAGTTGGGAAATTTGTTAGTCACTAGCTCAATAACAGTACAACAGCACTGATCTATCACATTTCATCTTATGAAATAAAATTGGTAAAAAGTCTTATATAGTGCTGTCATAAGATAAATTTTTTTGAAATAAAAAAATACAATTTCATACACACAATAAATAATTGAAAGAACGATTAGTAAACCATCATGCAAATAATTTCCAATTACACATAATGAAAGATAAGGAATGAGGGTTTCTAATCAGCTATTCAATAATATTAGTTTTATTTACTGCAGAATTGAAAATGCCTGCACAGCGGTGTTGGTTTCAAAGAAATGGGCAACGTAATGTAATTTCTCAATTTACTTTTAAAAGCTAGAAAGCATTTCAACTTCGAAAAATTATACAACTGGTTTTCCAGAATTTAATAAAAAAAAAAAAAAAAAGGAACATTATTATTATTATCCTCTCTTGCATGAGCATGGATTATTTTCCTAAAACAGGGCCTTTATTTTATTTTAGACTTGAAGTAAGATTAATTCTCAATATACAATTAGAACAACAAATTTTTAAAATATGATATGAACAGAATGACAAGCATGGGGGGAAAAAAAGTTCACGCACCTTCCAATAATCTCGCAGAGATCATACACATCATCGAATAAAATTTCTGCCATAGCCTTTAATAGTTCTATACACTCAGTCAATTTCCGTACCCGTTGTGTCTAAAGATATTTTATTTTCGGAGTATGCATATTTATTGAACATTTTCCATCTTGCTGTAAACACTATACACAGTTTTCGGTGTACACTCTAAGAATTGAAAATTTTCTACATTTTTCACATTACCAAGGGAAAGCAGGAAACCTAAAATTCGTCAATCCTTCGAAACCTTTTACTCCAAATTCATAGAAATATAACTACAAGAACAATTTTCAGCGCATAACAGCAATGCTCTAGGAGAAATTCATCGGCACTTTACAATACTAGAGTCACACATTCCCACCAAATCCGGATTTGAACTCTCGACCACCGCTTTCGGCTCTCACTAGATGGCTATTGAAGATCGGCGTTTTTGTAGCGAAGTCCTTGCCTTTGATGTTTTGGTTGCATATTCTGGTTTACAACGAGAATTAATTCCGCTCTTACCAGAGCTTATCACGGAATCCTACGAAGGGCCTCACACATAAGGGCTCATCAAATTGGTCCACTATAAATATGCGTACGCTAAGATAAAATACAATAAAAATAAGAAGACATTGAGACTCATTGTTTATGAAATCTCACTGGCGGGTGAGGATGTGATGACAGATTGCCCTATCAGGGATGTGGCGGCAGTCCTGTGATTCCTTAAAGAAAATTCTCCAATATGTGGAATATAAAGGAAGCAAATTAACAGAAAGGAAATTCTACAAAAGCCAATTTTTAGGCAACTTGTCCTTTGATGGGTTTTGACCTGAGGATATTTGGTTTCCGAATCCTGCGCCTTACCCACTGAGCCATGATGTGCTCTAGTCTGTGGCCATAAGGCCTTTACTCCCATATATTCACATGATTTGCATAACCCTCGGAGAAATGAATCGTGAAAATCATCTGAACGGAAGAACTTTGATGAGATTATGCAATTACATGGCAACAGAAATCTTCAATTTAATGGCTATTGAAATAGGCTGGCGCACCTTTTTAAAAGAACATTACTGATCCCTCGACATTTCCCCTTCACCTTCCCCCTTAACTGCTCGAAATATCGTTTTATTTATTGATAATGAGTTACTTATTTATAAATCCATTCTGCGTCCCATACTGTGTTATGCTGTCCTGTTTGAGTTTATTCTTGCAAAACAAACAGAAAACAATTGCTAACTGCCCAGAATAGTGTACTGAGGCAAATCACAGATTCCCCCTGGTATATTCGTTACAAAAAGATAAATCAAAAATTAGAAAGTATCCAGCTTATTATTATCAATTAGCTAAACATTTTCACGAAAGCCACGCGCGAATCAACAATTCAGAAATAAAAATCTGTATTGCTTAGTGATTTAGTTATCATTTCGATGGCTTTCTGTTCACGGTATATGCAACTTTATCCCTGCATTTTATATTAAGTTAATTAAGACAAAAATTTCGAAATTTGTAATTGGTTTCGATTTGGGGTTGGACCTAAAGCTCAGTCATCCAGGTGTCTAACTCCGTTTCGATCAGTCAACACTTTCATGCTATCCCATAGTTTTGATGAAATGTGTAAATATGTCTTACTAGGTGCTTATAAATTATTTTTCATAACCTGTAATCTAATACCCAAGTAATGAGTGTCAAAGTAACTATGAAGCTGGATTTTTCGATGTGGACTTAGATTTACAGTATTCAAAGAATTATAATTGTGAGGCATCTATAGAATAAAGAAATCCGGTCCAACTCCAATTAGAAGCGATAAAGGCAGTAGATTTTTTAAACTCTGCATAAGTGTGTTTCCATTCGAATTAGTAATATAATTTCAATGGAACGCGGATGATCGCTTAGAACGCCAAATATGCTGGAGACCGACCTGAAGGTAACTGCTGATAAATAAGCGCAATATACACTGCTCGACATTGAAAATGCAACACCAAGAAGGAGTGGTCAGAAATTTATGCAAATTTTAGAGTAGACGCACGTCACTGAGTTATGCGAATGATGCGCAGCTCTCCGACACACGTGAAGTAAGATATAAGGGAAGGAATGCACAGAATAGGCAATATTCGTGTCGTTATTTCTGCCAGACGAATTATCGAAGAAAGTTGGTTTTTATGCCGGAGGATACGTGTAATAGGAGAGAATGCCAGGAAGCCGTCAACGAAGGCACTTCCAGCAGATAGACGATTTTACGAGAGATATGGTGATCGGACTGAGAAGGGCGGGTTGGTCTTTACGTCAAATCGCAGCTGATACCCACATGGATGCAAGCTGGCGCATCGGCTATGGCGAACATGGTTGGAACAATGGAATGTGGGAAGAAGGAGCGGTACAAGTGCAGCCAGAGTGACGTCAGCACTCGCGGATCGACGCATCCACCGACAAGCTGTAGCGGTCCCGCAAGTCACTTGTACCGCAATTCTGCATCATGTGCAAGATACTCTGGATGTTCCCGTTTCGACGAGAACCATTTCCCGTTGATTGGTTGAATGTGGCCTGCACTCGCGGCGTCCGTTAAGAAGACTGCCATTAACCCCACAGCATAGACGCCAACGTTTAGAATGGTGCCGGACTGGAGCGATGTGAGTGACAGAATGGCGAAACTTCGTGTTCTCAGATGAGTCACGCTTCTGTTTATTCAGTGACAGTCACCGCATACGTGTATGACGTCGACGTGGAGACAGAACTAATCCCGCAGTAACTGTGGAACGCCCCACCGCGCGACAACGTGGCATAATGGTTTGGGGCGCTATTGCAGACGATTCCAGGTCACCTCTAGTTCGTATTCAGGGCACTATGACGGCCCAACTATACTTGGATAATGTACTGCGGCCGGTGGCAATCCCCTACCTTCAGGGGCTGCCTAATGCAATTTTTCAGCAGGATAACGCCCGACCACACAGTGCTCGCATCTGCCAACATGCTCTGCAAGGTATACAGATGCTTCCCTGGCGACCGTACTGTCCTGACCTGTCACCAATCGAACATGTGTGGGATGTGATTGGACGCCGTTTGCAGACTCTGCCCCTGCCTCGTTCAGAAGACGAACTGTGGCAAATGGTTGAAAGGGAATAGAGAGCCATCCCTCAGGACACCATCCGCACTCTTATTGACTCTATGCCTAGACGTGTTTCTTCGTGCATCGCTGTCCGCGGTGGTCCTACATCCTACTGAGTCGACGCCGTTCTCGCTCTGTATTCTGACTATCATTTTGAAATAAAGATCACTTATCGCTGCTTGCTGTCTCTTTTTTCCAAATTTCATCACTTTCTGACCACTCCTTCTTGGTGTTGCATTTTCAATGTCGCGCAGTGTATTTTCCGAAATATACGCGATTTAATTCATCTATAGATAGCGCTTTCATACATCAGCGTGGCGGATAAGGAATGGTATTGTAATCAGAACTTACGCATCCGAAAATAGAATGACTAGGTTTTCCTGAGACTTTTGATGTCATTCAAGAAGGTATAAATTCTCGTATTACTGAAGCAAAAATAACTTTTAGAGCGGATAATTTAGACACGCACGGAATTTTACTGAAAAATCGAATTTACTAATTTTAGCTTCGTGTTAAAGGACGAGCTCTATAGCATTCTCATCGCATGAAATCGAAGAATATTTTGCTGTGGAGAAAGATGAATTGAAACTAAAAAAAAAAAAAAATCAAATCTCGCTCATGTAAAGAAGGAGCTGCTAGTTGTAATCACTGTACCGCCGTTTTACTATATTACAACAGGTAGTTGACTTTAATGTTTACTTTTACTTATTGTAAACAAACGATACTATACGTGTTTTACTTAAAACGTCCTTAATGAACGCATCCCTTCCTTTAGGTAGATAGTCCTGCAGTGCTTTGCCATAATTAAATAAACCAAACCATACGTGTTTTATGTGTTTAGCCTGTGATTTCAAGAAAGCCGTACAGTCAGAATTCGCATTTCTTTATAAAATTTATACTGAATTGACATACATTAAAAAGTTATTGAAGTATTTTATAATCATGAATTATATGGAATTCATGAAAGCATTTTCTATTTTCAAGCGAAGCATAAGCATTTAAAAATAAAATATTAACTTTAAGAACAACTGAAGTTGTCTTTTAACTAATTTTGCTTCTCTAATGCAGTTTTTATTAATAACTTAATAGCTGAGCTAAAAATTCAATAATAAATTGTAATAAGCCTATTAATTAATTGCATTATATGAAATTCATCATCTTTGTAAAGCTCTACCTGAAAACACTCGGTCCATTCCAACCCAACACAAAAACAAAGGATACTAATCAAAGTTCATAACACAAGCTTTTCCATGTCGAAGTGTTTTCCGCAAAGCATAGAAGCTAAGTTTTCACATAGACAAACTTTCACAATGAACAGAATTTTAGCAGCACTGATGTCATGAATTACGCCAAAGATATATTCAGATTTCCTAAATAAATTATAGCATTTAGAACAACTAAAAACACAAAAATAAGTTACAGATTTGTTTAAAATTGATGGCATGCCTTTCTCTTTGCCATAGTAACTTCAGACAAAGCTAAAAGGTATTTACATATTTTCCGTCAATCACGAAAATTGCTGGAAATATTGTCAGACTTACGAAAGTTATTCCGACAGATATTTAGAGGAACGATTTTTCTTTTTGAATTACTTGATCAACAGAAACGAGTTATAGGTACAGCATTAAAAAACATGAATATTTTTATATGCCATATCTGTAATTTATAATATAATAATAATCTATAATTTATATTTATATATTTTGAATCATGACGTACAAGAAATGAAATACATTAAATTATGTAAAATTCTCTCCCCCTATTACCATTCATCACTTAGTAGGTACTTGAGACTTGAGGTCGCTTGCATTAATAATATAATAGTAATCTGTAATTTATATTTATATATTTTGAACCTGACTTAGAAATGAAATACATTAAATTATGTAAAATTCTCTCTCCCTATTAATATTTATCACTTAGATACTTAGAGTCTCTTACATTATAAGACAACATGTTGTAGGGTTCCTCACTCTTTTTGTGCTAAAATGAACGTTAAGGAACCTATTGAAATGTCTACAGATATTTCGCAGAGTTCAAATTAACTAAAGATGTAAACTCGAGAAGGGTTAAAATATCCTTTATTTCACTCAACTAAAAATAACAGTTGGTCCCTTTCTCGGGCTTACAACAAAGAAAAAACTTGGGCTAAAACTCAGAATAAGAAATAAAGCCTAAACTATAATTAACTAAGAGACTTAGCTGAAGCGAATACAAATATCTAACGTAGTTGGCCCTAAATTTAAACTAGCCGGCGAATATCGAAAGGCACGTAATATTACGGCCCAGTATAACAGCTTCAAGAGTGACTTAGCCCGAAGGGAAACACGGGCAACTGAATAGCCCGAAGGGCAGTATTCAGGATTCCTAGCTCTCTCTCACAAAATAAGTTTAACCTTCCTTAAATGCTACTTCTAACTCATTTGCATTCAACAAGATTCTAAAAACTCATTCTGGCAGGGAGTTGTAAGTTAAAACAAGAATCGACAGGAAAGCACTATTAAATTAAAATAACTATTATAAAATTAAAATATACATTACACTAGGACAAAAAATTTCCTCAAAAAATGCATATGTGCCAATTTGATTCTTCCAGTGAGAAAAATATTTCATTATCAGCTGATCTTTACTGTAGAGAATTATTTCAAAACATAGGAAATGTATTTTTTAGACTAGTTATTTCAATAAGTAATAAATACAATAGAATAACCTATTTTAAAAACTTTTTATTACCTCAAAAAATTATGCTAAAAAAAGTAATACGTACATTTCCCCCCCCCAAAAAAAAAGAGAGAGAGAGAGAAAAAGAAAAAAAAAAAGAAAAAAGAGAAAAAAAAAAGAAAAAAAGAACACTGCTATAAAGGATAAGAAAAAGTATTTAACTTGACTGTGCCTAACAGGTAACACTAATATCTATATCTGCTTAGCGCACGTTGACATTAACCACGCCGGATCCAGATCCGTCATTTGAGCCGAATCGAAAAGAACTAATTCTAAGTACGCGAACTGCCTAAGTTTGTTGTAGTAAGACATTTTTTTTTTTTTCAAAAAAACGCGGCTTACTACGTTGGCGTAGTTTATCAGTTTTTAAGCATTGGCGACTCTCAGAAGATTAGAAACGGAAATGTTTTCCTTTTGATTTCCGTTTCTTATATGTATAAAAAGAAGGAACACATTTCCTTTATTTATGTATGTATAAAAAGGGGCATATTTTTATGTTCGCAATGTTTATCTTTTTCTTGAACGGTTGGAATACTTTAAATGGCTGGCTTGAGGGCGCAGATACGATCTTGTTTACATTGTTGAGAAAATAGGTATTTTTGAAAGCAGGAGACGTGAAAAATGAGCAATGCCTTGCTGGGACTCAAACCCCGGACCTCTCGAATACGCGTCGAGCGTGCTGACCCCTACTCCCCGAAGGCATGCCAAGGAGGCGGGAGAAATACCTTATATACTCCCCTTTTTAAAGGCGACTGGGGAATAGGGGATCCCGCCGCCAAATCCTGGAGGTGAAGAATCATCATCCACCATCTGTTTAGTTCGGGCGCCACTGTAGAGACATTAGGTATTTTTGAAAGCAGGGGACGTAAAATATGAGCAATGCCCTCGCCGGGACTCGAACCACGGACCTCTTGTATACGCGTCGAGCGTGCTGACCACTACACCACGAAGTCATGCCAAGAAAGAGGGAGAAATACTTTATAACATTTTCTGTCCTTCTTAGCATACATTTAGACTCAAAGGTGTATTTTGCACAATCAAGATTTTAACTTATTCCTCTTTGAAATTTTTCGTCTGAGAAATAGTAATAAAAATTAGACAGAGTATTCCTGCGTAGAAAATTTAGACATGAAATAAGTTAAAAACGATAAAATCAACTATTAAATGAACAATTAATCATATAATACTAGTTATTAACAATTTTGTATGGCTGTTTAATTTTTCTATGGAAATACTCGTCATTTTCAATATACAAAAAGTATTTAAAAGAACTTTGAAATTAATAAAATTTGAAATTAAATTTAAATAAATAATGGGCTGTAATTTAAAAGACAAAAATAATTTAATGTAAGAGATTTATATTGAAAAATTTGCACACACAAATGAATTATCAGATTCTATAAGGTTTTATTTCATAAATAACTTTGATTTCGAAATATGGCATTTGAACCTATAAACATGTGTGGACACTGAAAAAATGACGCATATATATGAACATTATAACTTTCAGTAAGTTTTCTTATTGAATAATAAATTTTGACAGTCCTATGCAATAAGACTAGGGTCTAAGTTTGCATAAAAATTCCTCTGTTAAATGAAAGAATTTAAATAATTTCTGCAGCCTTTTTGTCATTAGATTAAAAATTTTGTAACTAGTTACACATTCTCACTTGCTATTAGAACCATCATTAAAACCCTATTTGATCTCATCTTTTTCTGAACATCATCATGTATATAGCTTGACCTCGTCTGTGTAACTGATAATTATTACTTGCAAATTATTCTTTTGCTGGTGAATATGTATAGTGACACCATATGTTTTGTACTTCATTAGTTAATTATTTTATTTGTTATAGATTATACTACTTCGTTTTAAGGTAGAATACTACCTATTTGATCACATGACATTATATTTTGGAATCTAACAGCATTATCTATATTTATTGCATCGTATTATATATTGTGATTTAGCATATTTACTGTCACGTACTTCCTTATTACTACATTGTATATGTTGTAACATAATTATATTATTGATTTATATTATTGTTGTAACATAATTATATTATTGACTAGCTGACCTGTGCGATTGATATAAATAATGTGTAATTACACTGCTGGCCACCGTAAATGCAACACCCTGAAGGAAGCATGCAAATAACATGAAATTTACAACATGCATTAGCGGAGGTGAGATATGCAAATGATTAGAATTTCAGCGCAGACGCACAACACGCGCGCCTGTGGCACCACTTCAAAGCGCTATTTAAGGTTTGGAGTTTTCGACGATTTCAAGTTCGGCAATTGTGCTTTTCTTGTGATTTAAAAAAAAAAAAAAAGATCAATTATACCTAGTAGTAAAGAGTGATCATCGTTTGATCGAGTATCCAAGTTCGACAGAGGAAAGATAGTGGCCTACCGGGAGTGTGGATTATTTTTCAGGGAAATTGGCAGTCGTGTTAGACGAAACCAAACAACTGGAATGCGGATATGTGACCATCGGATGCAGGAGGGTACGACGGACCGACGTGTTCGATAGCATCCACCTCAGTGCACCACTTCACGTGATGACAGGAACATTGTGCGCATGGCAGTGACGAATCGCTCAGTCACATCACGAACAATAGCGCAGCTAATTCAGTCCGTAACGCATCATCCAGTGTCTGCGCGTATCATTCGACGCCGTTTACAGCAGAGTGACCTATCCGCAAGACGTCCATTGCTTCCGCAGAACCATTCCTTGACGCAGAACCACAGACTTCTCCGCCGCTAATGGTGCGATGAAAGAAGGATGTGGACGGCAGAATGGAATGAAATTGTCTTTACTGACTAGTCACGCTTCTGTCTGCAACACCACGATGGTCAGATTCTAGTCTGGAGACACTGAGGAGAGAGGATACTGAACAGCTGCGTTATGCACCGCCACACTGGTCCTGCACCAAGTATTATTGTATGGGGAGGTATTGGATATCACTCTCGCACTCCTCTAGTACGCATTTCCGGTACTTTAAACAGCCAGCGCTACATCTCCGAGGTGTTGGAGCCAGTTGTCCTTCCTTACCTTCAGGGCTTGCCTACAGCCATATTTCAACAGGATAATGCGCGACCACACGCGACACGCATTGTCCAAGGGTTCTTCGTCAATCGCCAGATTAAATTGCTTCCCTGGCCAGCTCGCTCTCCGGATCTTTCGCCGATATTAAACATGTGGTCCATGGTTGGTGAACGATTGACCCAGATTACATCCCAAGCTGCCACACCAGATCAACTTTGGCAACGTGTGGAAGCTGCTTGGTCTGCTGTACCCCAAGAACACGTCCAAAGTCTCTTTGAATCAATGCCGAGTCGTGTGGCAGCTGTGATCTCCAACAATGACGGCTATTCTGGCTACTGATTCTAGAAGGAAGCACACTTCACAGAAGTCTATAAATTTAATCATTTGATACTTGGTCAATATGTTATCTACTAAATAAATTTTGTTGTGATATCTCTTGTCCTTCTTGGTGTTGCAATTTGGGTGGCCAGGAGTGTATTATGATTTAAATTAGTTATGCATGATTGAAACAATATGTGATAATTAAATGTCATATTTTTGTAAAATCATTCTGTGAAGCACATTTGTTGAACATAAATTGTTAATCAGCTTTATGTCAATAGTTTGTGTTATAAATTAGTACTTAGAAAATTTGACTGTTACTTATCGCTTTAAAACAAATTTGGATTTTCTTTGAATGTCTACTTTCCCATTAACACACATTATTTTTAAATAATTAAATTAAAAAAATATGAAATAGAACTTAGACAATACATTCTACAAATTAAATAATCTTTAATTAAGTAATAAAAAGATTTCAAATCAATATAATTTGCAACAAATGGCAGTTATCTACAGTTTGGACAAAACCAATATTTGAATGGTGGATAAATTACAGTATTTTGACAAGTCCAGTTATAAAGGCAAAAATCACACTAAATACAATTATATTCTAAATCTTCTAAACAGTTACAGCATTTCGACCCCATGCAAATGATTACATTTTTGAATTCCTCAATTATCAAGAAAGCATCTGGTTGAAAAACTTTCGAATAGATTGAATGTTTACTCTCTTATCTCTTATACCTTGTATAGCTACAATTTGTGGAATTATAGGTACTTCATGCTCTTCAATTAATTTGTGAGATGCTGCTCGTTTGGCAACTCTTGAATCCACAAAATAATTTAGTTTAGATTGACTAAATTATGTTGTTATTATTATTGTTATTAAACTCAAGTTTTTCCTTATCCGTCTTGTTTTCAAATGTATATAACAATACTCACAACACAAATACTCACAATTTGTGGTTTCTTTCTTATCTGCCCTCGGTTCAAACCAATAAAAGTTTCAGTAACAGTAACTAAAATTTAATTGACAAAGAAATCACATATAAGGAAGATAAGCAGAAACTGTTAACAGTCCTCGCTATCGCTAAGATTGAAAACACCTCTTGTAAGATCATTGAATCAAAAAAGGTGTGCGCATGCAAAATTACGGCAAATCGGTGTAAAATGTTTGTACCTGGGCTGATTGTGCGCATGCGATAACGTAGGCTGTGCGAATAGCCTCTAAGACGCTATTCACACCGTCGGTGCGATTAGCCACTCCGACTAGAATTTGAAATTTAAAATTCATTATTAATGTTAAAAAGCTTAATTCGTATTTTCATGTGTTTAATATTATAAATTTTTATTTAAATTATTGCTAGTATTAATTAAAGTAGAATTTAAATTTTTGCAGATAAAATACACTCATTGCCATAAAAATTTACGAACCAAGAAATAATTGGGGTATCCTAACAAAATTTGGCATAAAGGTACACTGCGGGAAAAAAAATTCAGTTCTATATCTCCCATTCTACTGGGCCGATTGACGAAATTCAAATTGCGTCTTTCATGTCTCGAAAGTGGTACTTAGGATATGTATTAGATTTATATATAGCATTGTTCAAATATAGGTATTTTGACACAAAATCGGAATTTTTCTGAAATGACATGCCATTTTTTTTCCATATTTCGATGCTACGACCCAAATTATGCCGAAATGCCAAGTTTTGTTAAAATCGCACAAGTAGTTTTTCAAAAATTGGCTCTCAAAATTTAGCTCCTCAATGTTAATTGAATTTGATATATATTTATTAATATCTCTTTTTTTATGAAACTTATTTGATTCCTTCTTACACAGTTCGAAATTTAGGTTCATTCCAAACAAATTTCGCCCATTTTTATGATTTATTTTTAAAATTTGTATTTTTAAATAATTTTTATAAATTTTTCGATATAAGTTTTGAATTACAACCTATAAAAGTTTTACAAGCATCTTAAAGTAGTTTTATTTCTAAACATACCTGCAAAAAATTAGAGCTTTTTATTCAAAATTTCCGAAGATATACATGAATTTGTATATTGGCGTGTTTTGAAATTTGGCATATTTGTTGAAAGCGATAATAACGAAAATGTGGTTTAAGCACTTTGTTAAAATTAATTGCAAGTAGAACGATGTGATTTTTTTTCCTCTTATCCACAATGTAAAAAGGCAGGAACGATGTGACTTTTTTTCCCTCCGCTGCACAATGGAAGGGAAAGAAAATAGGTTGCCACATATTAAGAAGTTCGCCAAGTGAAGTATTCTTGATTCAAACTGAAAAAAAATTGCGAAGTTAAATTTATGAATTTCTCCGTGAATTTCGCCCCAAATTTTACAAAATTTAATATTTAGGCATAATTTGAGTCATAGAATCGAAATATGGAAAGAAAATTGCTATGTTATTTCAGAAAAAGGTTCGATTTTGTGTCAAAATACCTATGTTAGAATGAGGCTATATATAAATCTAATATGTATCCTAAGTCGCGCTTTCGAGACATGGAAAACGCAATTTGAATTTCGTCAATCGGCCCAGTAGAACGGGAGATGTAGAAATGTCCCCCCTTTTTTTTTGCGCAGTGTACACGTCGAGTAGATATGCAAATGATTAGAAATGCAGCGTGATTGCGCATTGCGTAATGTCGCTAAAGGGCGTTGAACTTCGTTCTTTTTGGAGTGTAAAGCAGGTAAGCAGAGCTTGTTTGAGTGTAAATATTTTCCATAACTCTAAATGGTAAATCCACGTTTTACAAGGACTTTGTCTTGCAAAGATATATTGACTTTGTTTTCTTCGTACTTGCAAAGATATACAAAACGTGTGTAAATATGTATATATATTTTACTAGAGACTTTCTTTATTCTGTGGCGACTCTGACATTCTTCGATAACCTTGCAGTCTTTGGTGAAGGATTGGCGAGTTCTTTCAACATCGCAAAATGTGACGGTTACATATATTTTAAACTATGTAAAACTTCATTATTGTTTATTTGTGTATTTTTAATATTTATTCTATTATATTTCACGTTATTATATATCATTTACTATCGAATCGGGCAACACCAGTTATTATTTATCCGAGCTGTGAGCTCGAGATTATGTAGTTGTAATGAAGCCGATTATTCTAAAGATAAAAATAAATGTTGTATATATATTACATTGATTAGTTCTAACTTCTAACATCAAAATGCACCGGTAAAAATATAAACCCTTTAAGTTAAGAACTACAATTCTTCCAAAGATGGACTTTGTTCTTTTAAGCTTGCAAAGCTGTACTTGTACATAGCTTATTTTCTTATTCAATTTACGCATTGTATCTTCAAATGTGCTTCCACAACTAACGTTATCCTAAAAGGAAAGAAAATATCTCAAATTTTCTCTTATATCAAGATCTGTAACAAATCTAAAAATGGAAACAATTATCATATGGGAATGTCTACTCTAGATTATGCATCCTCACGTGACTAGTTTCTACCTACCACTTTTATCTTGCATTTAGTGCTGAAACCTTCAAAATACTTATAAAAATCAAATCAGTGCATGTTTACCTACATCATGGCAATTCGAACATACTCATTTGTCTCATACCATCTTTCAAGCTTGCTTTTCAACCTGCAATTAATTCATGTGCTTACTTCTATCAAGTCTATCATGCTACAAGCCATGCCTCTCTGCCCTGTTGGGTCATCAGCCCGAACAGCCAACTCCATAACTTTGCATTACGCCGTATCAGCGAAGCGGTTATCGCTTCCTATTTCAATTTTACACCATCGCCTCAGGGCAATTTTTCACTCGAATGGTAAAAGCAGTATTGCTCACACCTTCGTACCATTCAAAATTCCGATTCCGGTTCCTGTTTGAGTGTACTTAATGTTTTGTTAAGGAAACGCTGAGGTAGACATGCCATTACGCCGCCATCGAAGCAAATATCAGCAGCTGTCAGAGTTCGAGAGGGGAAGAATCATCGGGATGATGGAAGCTGGGTTGTCAGTTCGGCGAGTAGCTCGTCAGGTAGGCCGTTCTGATTTTACCGTGAGGAGGTGTTGGAACCAGTGGACAGAAGAGACGTCATTTTCACTGCGACCAGGCTCAGGACGCCCTCGACAGACCAGTCGTCTAGAAGACCGTCACATCATACGACACGTACGCGCAGAGTCAACTGCCTCATTGGCCGCTATCCAGATAGAGGCAGCAGCTTCATTACGGACCGCTGTGTCTTCCCGAATCATCGCAAGGCGCCCGGTTGACAGACATATGGTATCGCGACTCCCATTGCATGTACTACCAATGACACCCACCCACTTACACATGTAAAATTTCGTTTCATTCTAACAACTCTTTCTTGGCGCGCAAATTTTTATTTCAATGAGCGTATGTATGAAAACTTAATACATTTGTGTATGTGTGTGTATTATTAATGTTTAAGATATGGATGAGCTAATTATTTATACTTCATTTTTATTTGCTTTAAAGGAACACACACACATAACCGAGAAAAGAATTTTGCAAATATAAACAAAATGTTTCTTACGGGAAAAAATGTAATCAGTTTTTTCGAAATGTTTAGAACACACTTTCATATGATGTCCAAATCTTCATTTCTAGTTCGCAATACGCGAATCCCCTCCTTTCTTCGTTTTACAATATCACTACCTTTTTCACATTTTTCGAACCAGGAATACGTTGGAAGCATAACTCAGGTTCCTAGCAAGCTCGTGAATTACACCGTGGTGCACAACAAAACGTGTGGTCTGTATTTCCTTTTAAGTCATATATAATGCTCGCACCAGTTAACAATAAATATTTAATTAGTTTTCGATCACAACGTGCTTCACAAACAGCGTAGTACAGACAGATGGAATACCTTTTTTTATGTTTCCACTTTTCAGTCATTAGATGGCATATCAGAGTGATGGAATCGCGAATACGAAAGTACTGATACTGAAATGTTGACAGAATATTTTCCGCTATGAAAAGCATGTGGCGAAAGGCAAAATCCAGGTTAATCATTAAGACAAAAAAGTTTTGTTAAACTGAGATGCAAATTTGCATCATGGAGGGTTTTTGATAAGGAGTAGAAATCAACATGCTGTGTAAGAAACTTACTTCATCATAGAAATTCATAGAGCAATTTTATCAGTAAAGGTTAACCTCTAATTAAGTTTTTTACATGATTTCTGTTGCTGAAGAATAATGGTAAACGTAAAATGTTTACGTCATAAAACGTGCTCCACCATCTTTCTTTTTCAAGATTTTAAGGCGTAATAAATTAACATATGGAACTATTAACTTTCATCTGGTTTGTTTATATCAAATTACACAGGCTTTAAACTAATCTTTCTAAAATTATTTTTAAAGAATTTCTGAGCGTTTTCTATCCTGTGGAAATGACAGAAATTTGACTGTGCCTTATGAAGTATCATATAACGGTTACTAGTAATTTTTTTATTTCTCCAGATTTCTGAGAACAAAGATGGATTTAGATGAAAACTCAAACTAAAGCTGTTGATGTTGGTGAAGTAAAATGTTTCTTCGTAATTTATCTTACAGCAGGTTCGGTTTTACCTAGACCTCCTACATACGGGACAAATCATCTGCTCAGGCAAACATGGTTCGCTAGTGAGTGCCCGCGTTAATCGCCAACCCGGTATAAGAACAATGTCAATTTTCGAACGTTTATAAGTTCCTAATTCTTTATAGATGGTGAACAACAGAACACAGTTTCATAAATAGTTACACAGCAGGGACAGCATAGTCTATACACACCGAAGCACGTAATGAGTCCAACAGAAACAACACCTGCGACTGACAGCCGTTGAAGGCGAAGGAAGTGCGTAATGAAGCAATGATCAAATAGCAATGATCCAAATAGTAGTTATAGATATATTAAAAAGAAATTCCAATGCTGCGTCAAACCGTTTCTAATACAGTGTGCATGTGGGTGGTATTACAGTATATAAAACATAACAAAACATAATACAAGAAACAGCAAAAAGTCAATAGGAGCAAGGACAGCGAGGTATGCATACGAGATACAATGAGAAATAATAGATTATTATAGGTTAAGGTGGCGAAAAACCGCAAGCGGCCGTATACGATTAACATTGTCATTATAATTACAGTTTAAGACAGGAATCATGGTATTTCGCACATCAGGAATCTTCATAAAAAAACTTTTCTGAGAGTGTAGCAATATAAAGATGGATTTCAGGAATTTTAAGCTCGCTGTGAATTGTCGAGTTCCTGATAAACCAATGACAATTCACCGCCTGGACAAATCGTCAGCCATCGTGTACCCACTCTTCAGGGTTGCAATTTAGATTTGATGTGCCATCTTTGACTTTCAGCGCTGTTCGATAAAACTTTATTATTTTAACAGTCTAGAGAATACAAACTTCCAATTTTTGCTCTCTTGTAAGGGCACGTTTACTGTTTCCTTTTCACACTAATTCAACTTTTCTTCCAGTAATTTTTTTTAATATCTTGAAAATTAGCATGTGATTTAATTTTTGTTAGCATAAAAACTAGGGCTACTATAGTATGTGATTTAATTTTTGTTAGGATAAAAACTAAGGTTTATAGGATAAAAACTAGGGCTACTATAAATGTACAAAAATAAAATTTTTGTGCATTTATAGTAGCCCTAGTTTTTATTGTAGATGCAGATGTTTATAGTAGCACTAGTTTCTATCGTAGAGGAAATATTTATAATAGTCCTAGTTTCTATCGCAGATCTACTGTTTTGTGCGAGCTATTTATTTTAAGCGCTAAAGTCAAGTGAAATTAATTTTTAAAACTAATATTTCGAAGCGTATTTTTAATAACTTATTATATTATTATTTGACGTAATTTAAATACTTTGCTACCTATTTATCAAACAAATTTTAGAAAAAGTTTTCGAATTATGCTGCAAATTTAGCAAAATTCATTGAAATAAATTCACATTTATCTCAGTTTTTATACGGAATTGGAATCTGACTTTACTCAGTGGCAAATATGTGCAAAAATATTTATAAAAATATTATACATTATATATCTTAATATCAATAGGTCCGTAGTTCATGTCCCGACGAGGACACTACTTATTTTCCATCTCTCCTGCTTTCAAATAACCTAATGTCTCTACAGTGGCGTCCGAACTAAAAAGATGATGGATGATGATTCTCCACCACCAGGATTTGGCGATTGGGTCCCCTAATCCCCAGTCGCCCTTTAAAAGGGGGAGTATATAAGGTGTTTCTCCCGCTCTCTACGCATGCCGTTGTGGTGTAGTGGTCAGCACGCTAGACACGCATTGGAAAGGTCCGTGGTTCAAGTCCCGGCGAGGGCATTTCTCATTTTTCATCTCTCCTGCTTCTAAATAACCTAATGTCTCTAAGTACTGAACTCATCTCCGCTGGTTATAAAACTCCAACTGGCGAAGGTCTGATTATTCAGATCCGGAAAAATCTGTTTGTGGCTGATTCATTTAGCTTCCAATTACGTAGTGCTTCAATAAAACGGGCTTAGCAGATATTTCAACTAGAGTAGTTAGAACCAAGACCCCCTGGGGTTATTGGATACACTTCCGTAGTTCCTCTCAGACACTGTTTGCAAATCTCTTTGACCGAGTAAAGATGACAGCGACAGAATAATCATACCGTTGATAAAAGCAGTTCTCTACAGGCAATAGAAACAAATTCTTTGATTATAAATGAAAAAGTGTCTTTCAAGATTAACGAATAGGTAGTTCTTAAATGAACACTGGTTCCCTTTCTTGAACACCATCTAATAGGGGATGGACGTGCATACACACTTTAAGTACGTAGAATATTCTCAGAAAACATTGTGAAATGCTTCCTTGCATTATCGTACATTATGAGTTTTTGATTAGAAAAGGGGAATGGTCGTTGGAGGCTGAAGAAAAAAGAAAGCATTGATTATGCCTATAATATCAAATAAAACAATAGGTCGACTTTAGAGGCAAAGGTGAAATCCTCGTGCTGACAAGAAACGGGAATTTTGGATTTGAGCAAATCACTGGAAGAGACGTTTTTTTATTTGCTGTGTGCTGACTTGGAACATGTCGAATATGCCTAAACGAAATGATTCAAGTTTAAAAGGAAAGGATAAATTGCTAAAAGATTATGATACCTTTGGTAAATGCAGCAAAAGAGAATTAGCTTTTAAAATAGGAATTTTCCAAACAGCATTGTGCAGTTTACTTAAACAAAGAAATGAAGTGGACGAAGAACTAATAACAACAACAACAACAACAAAACGCAAATGTTTCAAGGAGAGCAAAGGGGTATGGAAAATCGACAGACCTTTGAAACCTCTTTTCTAGAATGGTTTCAAACTAGGAGACTAAAAAATATTGCACTTTCTACAGCTCTTTTGAACACAAAAGCTGTAGAATTCACTGAAATGCTAAGAGAAAATTTGGTGCCAACAGATGGAAAGAGAGACATAACATTGTTTATCGGAAAGTACATGGTGAAAAGCAAAGGGCAGATCATCATTAGGCTGAGAAATATATAAAAGACATTTTAATCGGGCTTCTGAAGGAATACAAGCCACGAAAAATTTATAACACACTTGAAACTGCCCTGTTTTACAGAGCATTACCTGAGCGCACATTAATGATTAAATGTGAAACAGCAGCTGGTTTTAAGAAATTAAAAGAAGAGTTACTGTATTATTAAAATGTAATATAGATGTAAAAATTAAAAAGACGTCAGTGGTTATTCGAAAGGGTTGAAAACCTTGTTGATTAAAAGGAGTTACCCGTTATCTTAGCAAGAGAGTAAAAAGTAAAAGTTTGATTTACCGTTAACTTAGAAAGAGAGTAAAAAGAACTTATGGATGACAAGCAGTATTTTTCTTGA
This sequence comes from Stegodyphus mimosarum, assembly GCA_000611955.2. Taxonomy (NCBI): domain Eukaryota; kingdom Metazoa; phylum Arthropoda; class Arachnida; order Araneae; family Eresidae; genus Stegodyphus; species Stegodyphus mimosarum. The sequence continues at coordinate 481,249 of KK114948.1, forward strand.
TTTCTTTTTGAAATGGGACAGAGAACTGAAAAACGAAAAAATGGCTTTGCTGTTAGGTAACTGTGCTGCACACCCTTCTGATATCGTTCTGAAAAACACTGAATTAGTGTTTCTTCCTGCAAATACGAGTTCTGTCATTCAGCTATTAGACCAACGTATTATAAAAGCTTCCAAATGTAATTACAGAAGAGATGTCTAAAAAAAGGGATCAGAAAAACTGAATCTGACGAAAACGGAAGCACTTCGAAAGAGATAACTAAGTCGATATCTTTGTATATGGTGTATGCATATTATAGTCAAAGCATGGGAAGCAGTCTCCCAATATGCAGTTAGAAATTACTTTGGAAAATGTGATTTTTAATTAGAAAAAAGCTACAGAGGAACTGCAAAATATTTCTAGCATCAGTGAGGGAAATTACGAAGATTCGTTTTTAGAATACGTTGGAATTGATAATAATATTGAGATAACATGTGAATACACTGACTACGATATAGTAGAAAGTGCTAAATGAGCATCAGAAACTGAAACTGGCAGCGAATATGCTACGGAAGAAAGTGACTATATGCCAACCTCAGCTCAATCGAGAAAACTCTGCAAACTCTAATAACAGCTCTTGAATTGAAAGGTGGAAATTAGAAAAGCTACCAACAAGTTTTTTTTTACAAACTTAAAAATACAGTTGAAAGGCTGTTGCCGAACAATACGAAACAAATACGGATGCAGCATTTCTTTGTAAAAGTTTAAAATTTCAACAGGTATGTAATTATAAAATATTTAAAAAAAAGGATTCATTCATTTTCAAGTTTCGCTAACAGTTTGATTTTAGTATTAATTCTTAATTAATGAATTAGGTATTAATTATTATACTAACTGTTAGTTACAATCTTACTTAATAAATTCAAAGCTGATTATTGCAATAGTGAAATCGCTGTTTATTAAATTTAGTCGCTGATAAACTCAGATGTACTTGGAATGGAAGTGATCTTAACAAGCCCTGATACTATACATACACTCTTACACTCTTAGACAAAAAAAAAAAAACGACGCACCCAGAAGGAGTTATCAGAATGGGAGGAAAATCGGTAGAAGTGATGTACATGTACAGAAAAAACAAATGACTACAGTTTGAGAAAAATTGCATGATTTATTGAAGTGCTAAAGCTTCACAAAGTTAAAAACTCAGTAACGCGTTTGTCCACTTCTGGCCCTTATGCAAGCAGTTATTCGGCTTGGCATCAATTGATAGAGATTGCGTATGTCCTCCTGAGGGATATCGTACCAAATTCTGTCCAATCGGAGCGTTAGATCGTCAACATCCCGAGTTGGTTGGAGGGTTCTGCCCATAATGCTCCAAACGTGTTCAATAGGAGAGAGATCCGGCGACCTTGCTGGTCAAGGTAATGTTCGGCAAGCACTAAGGTAAGCAGTAGAAACATGTGCAGTGTGGGGGCGGGCATTATCTTGCTGAAATGTAAGCCCAGGGTGGCGTGACATGAAGGGCAACACAACAGGACTTAGAACTTCGTCGACGTACCGCTGTGCTGTAAGGTTGCGACGGATGACAACCAAAGGGGTCCTACTATGAAATGAAATGGCACCCCAGACCATAACTCCTGGTTGTCGGCCTGTCTGCCGGAAGAAAGTCAGGTTGGTATCACACCGCTGTCCGGGGCGTCTCCAGACTCGCCTTCGCTGGTCATCGGGGCTCAGTTCAAAGAGGGACTCATCACTGAAGACTATTCTACTTCAGTCAGTGACATTCCAGTGCGAATGAGCCCGACACCCCTACAAACGGACTTGACGTTGTACAGAGGTCAACGGTAGTCGCCGTGACCTCAGCCCCCTTTCTGTGAGCCGTCTATGAATGGTCCTTGCGGTCATTGAAGCACTAGTTGCACGTACAATCAATGATAATGATGCATCCGGGGCTGTGAGTGCCGCTCCGACGATTGCTCTGTCTTCACGTTCTGTCGTTTCTCTAGGCCTACCGCTTCCTTCTTGACGCTGTGTGCGGTCATGGTTCACCCATTCCTGCCAACATCGTCTAATAGTGGCATCGCTCCTGGTCAAATGTCGAGCTATTCGCCGATAAGGCCAACCGGCTTCTTTGAGCCCAACTACACGACCTCTCTCAAATTCTGACATCTGCGCATATCGTTCGCGCACCTGTATGCGAGACATAGTTACTGTCTACCAGAGTACACGGAATGAAATTCGTGAAGAATTTATGACCTGGAATCGTAACTTCTCCTCTTAAATATCCTGCTAGTTGCGCAGATCAGATGTACTGTAGCGATAACCGTTCATTCATTGGCAGCCAAAATGTAAAATTTTGCATTTTCCGTCGAAACCTGTATGCATATCAATTTGTGTCCAATTTGCTTTATATCTTCTCGATGCGTCGTGGTGCGTCGTTTTTTGTTTAAGAGGCATTACTGGCAATATAAACTCTTCAAATGTGAAATTGCGACACCAAGAAGGAATACTCGTAGCGTTATGCAAATTGCAGGATGGAGATTTGTGAGACGGATATGCAAATGATTAAACAATAGGCACATAAAATCATTATAAACCAATTTATTCAGTATCTAATGTGCCCATCTCAGGCAGCGATACAGGCCACAATCCGGCGGAGGCATGTTATCAGTGATTTCATTGATGGTTGCCTGAGGTAGCTTTTGCCAAGCCACATCCTCTGCTGTAAGCAGATCATCCAGGGTTTTCGGCCGTGGTCATCGGTTAATGTCACGTCCATTGACATCCCACAGGTGTTCGATAGGATTCACATCTGGAGAGGCTGCCGGCCAGGGTAGGATGTCAAATCCGGTCAGGCTGTTAAGAGTACGCCATAAGACATTAGGCTTGGCATTGTCTTGCTGGAATACTGTGTTGGGAGCGCTCTGCAACCAATGCAGAACAATAGGCTCTATAACATGCGTGACGTAGTGGTTCGCCGTCAAACTGCCGTTAGTGTGTACTAGGGGCGTCTTGTGATCAAAAATTATGCCACCCGAAACCATAATGCCCTGTGTGACGCTCGGCGAAATGGGCTGTTTTGTAGCGTCCTTCGGATCGCCGCCATATTCGTCGATAGCCATCTTTCCTCCACAGACAGAAACGAGATTCATCCGTTAACAAAACCTGATGCCATTCGATGGTCCACGCACTATGACGCTAACCCACACCAGGTGTCCAGTCTTGTGTTTAGCAGTCAATGGTACCCCTGTGGCTGGTACCCGTGAACGCAAGTGTACTTCATGCAATCTGTTGTGCATAGTTTAGGTGGACACAGATCTACCTGCTCCTGGAGGCAACCGGCTTTGCAGGTCACGTGACGTGCAGAAGGGTCTCTAATAGTTGACCGGCGAATACGCCGGTCTGTGAGTCCTGACGTGTGCCTGTGCGCACCACTTCCTCTTTGATGTGCACGTACACCTTCCTGAATCCATCATATGACACAACGTTGGATGATACTCACGCTGTGCCTAACAAAAGTGGCTATTGCAAGCAGCGACAAACCATGCTCATGGAGTTCGATAATATGGTCACGTTCCCTGGTCGTTAACTGATGGTATTAAGCTCGCCGACGTCTCAGAGGCATTTGTTATGCTTCTTCTAAAGTCTCCAATGCTCCGTAAACCCTCAGATGCTGTTTAGGAGAAGGGAAAGTGACTGACCTTTATAGCCCGCATATGCGTACCACGTCATCCAATGAGTGCGCAACTTTTATCATTGGCATATCCACCTCATAACTCTCGCTCCTGCAATTTGCATGACACTATACGCATTTTGTCTTGGTGTTGCAATTTTCCTTTTGAGGAGTGTATGAATGCCGGTGTTCTGTAAACTACGTGGGCTTTTTATAGATTTCCGACAATTAGTGGGCAATATATTAAACAAATAACATTTCACACATTTTGACAAATCGCCACATAGTATTAAATAAATCTCGTTTTTCTTTCGGCTGCAAACCTGGACAATTTTTTTCATTATATTTTAAAGTAGATTTTAATGTGTGTTTTCTCCTCCAACATGTTCTAAAAGACAGAAATACAGAGGAAAAGCTACAAAAGTTAATAGAAAGTGCTCAAACAAAGCAAAAGGATGAAACTAATCAGCTTTTGCTAGAAAAACAGTCTGTTTAAAAAACATGGATGAGATTATTGTAGATGGTGGATTAAACCAATGTGATGATGATGATAGACTTACGGAAGAGATTTCCGTTTTTGTTGTGCGTGTGCGTACCTGTCCATGTTTAAAGAAACCAAAAATTTCCGATTGCTTCTTTGGGAACTACTGGGTGAGTTACTACTCCTGCTGTCTGTAAGAAATGAGGGGATTCGCACAATATTTTGGCGGTTGTATTGAGAGTAACAGATGACCTTTCCTACCGATTTGAAGTTTCTGAAAGAATTCAAACAGCAATATGCGAGATCACAATTCACTTTATGCCCGAAGATCTTGCATAGAATTGAAGATAGTCCTGACCATAAAATTCCTCTCCGGTCAAATGCTGTTGCTTAGCCCACTCGAAGCGGTGGAGGATTCGTCAAGTACGAGTGATGTGATGTGATGTGGGGCGCAGCCCGACACTCTTGGCAAACTTCACGTCGCCCCACCTACGTATGTGTGTAAAACAAAGTGAAAAAATATGAAATGTTTTTTGCGTGAAAAAAGCAATGAAATGTAATTCAAAATGACATTGAAGTTTCCCATGTTGCAACAAGTAGGTTAATTTTAATTTCTTATTTTTTTAATATGAAAATTTTGTTTTCTTTAATAAGAAAGGTATAAAACTTGCTTTTAAAACTTTATTTTTCTTTACGCATTTTGAATAAAAGTTCATTAATAGCACACTTTCATTTTTTTTTCAAAACAGCATTCGTATTTTTGAGAAATGCGCTTTTTTTAAATAATATATTCTTTTCTTCTGTTTTGCTTAAATAACATTTATCATTCTACAGAACGCCTAGAGAAAGAATATAGTAATTCTCGTATTTCATACTTTACCTAAAAACCCCAAGGATTCTATAAAATGCCTAGTTATTCTGTAGAATGCCTGTGTTTCATACATTACCGGTAACATATACAGAATTCTAAAAGAAAAAAAATCTGCATTCTAAAGTTAAGTAGTTTAGAGCGATAATAACTAAAAGCTGGTATGGAATTGGTACGTGAGAAATATGGGCTCAGTCAGCAGCAGATTCAGCGTAAGGAAAAATAAAATCATTCGTTGGAAATTATCAGTTTTTTTTAATATATCTAGCACATATCCTAGATTTTGCAGATGTATGATACCTTCACTGTAAAAGTAGCGAAAGTTTGTTTTCTTTGTTGCATGGAGCACACGTTTTCGTGTTATCTGCAGGCATGTATTGATGAACAATACACAACGATTTGGAGCATAATTTCGTGGAATTAAAAAAATAATGATAGATTCAAATGGTAATTCTATTTAGAAGGTGATATTTGCAGTTTTGCAACATGTAGCCACGGAAATTGAAGAAGCAAGTAGACTTTCAGCAGGCATGTAATCAGAGAAGTGCAGTTCCTACTATAGGATCATCTGTGGCAGGTGGCCATTTTGTAGATATCCTCAGTCCGGGTTACTGTAGGAATGCTCTCGTTTCGGCATCCATTGCAGTATTTCACCACAGAAGAGAGACTGTAAAGTCACTATTCTGTAGAGATATGTGTTAATGCTAGGATAAAGATGACATACCTGCTTTTACAACTAGTTTAGTTGTAGTACACATACACACACATATAGACATACAGATGACAAAAATGAATATCAAATGTGAGTCGCTTGACATAGTCAAAGGGTCATCATAGGAAGCTATTCATATTAGTGCTACGCAAGCTAGCTCTCAGGAAAATCGGCCGAGTTCGATGTTTCACTTAAGTTGAGAGAGGTCAGTGTAAACTTCAGTGTAAAACCCACTGCGTTCATTATCAGATTCTTCTCCTTACAAGAGGGAGAAAATTTGTAACGTCATCTCTTGGATCTGGCTGCTACTTTCTCCACAAATCTTTAATAATCGGGCCGCTATTAACCGAGGTCTCTGTTAACCGAGTCGGCAGTCAGTTTAAAAGAAATAATTCAAGAAATGCAGTAACATTAGAAAGAGTGCAGTGAGAATCAGTAATATTCACCAATTTTATCAGTTATTGATACCCATAAAAATAAAATATAACAAAATATTTATAACATTTTTTTCTGTCAATTTTAAACTATTTAGAGTTCAGAACACTGCATTTATGTGGTGCTTACGCTTGAGTTCTTTAGAAAGACCCTGAAATCACTTTGTGAGGTTCCAATATGAGAAAAAAGAATGAATATATCTTTTTAAATAGATAATAAAAATGTTTCATGAGAGATGAAGGATTTAAGTAAATAATAACTTAAAAAATGGTAAGTAAGAATGCTATACATGCATCCCAAATAAATTGAGACTGTGCAGTAGCACCTCATTAGAATCATCCCTAGTCAACTTTCAGTTGTGGAAAATGCATTCCTCTATTTAAAATAGATGCCGATAATCTGTCCGAGACAATCTTATTACTGTTAATCTATGCAACTTCTAAATTATGCGACTTTCCTTTAAACTGTAAATGTCGCAGTAAAACCGAATTTTAGAAAATGCTATTAGCCGAGATGTTCGTGATAGTGGTTTCTAAAGTAGGGGGAATGACAGAGCTATGCACCTCGATTACTCTAGCTTAGGAACTGTAATACCCAATCTTTCTGTATCGTTTCAGGACTCAGAAACACAGTAGTTGCAATTTTAAGAAATAGTGCTTCATTAATATTTTTATATAAATAAATAAATAAATAAAAACACTCGGTTTAAAACAGAAAAAAATAAAGTTGTATTCATTAAATTTCTAATCAAGAGTGAAACAAGACTAGAAGTGAAATTTTAGAAACAAAGACAGGTAATATTTTTTCCCTGTATTTCGAACGAAAACAACAAAGAATGCAGTAAATACAACTTTATTTTCCTACTATGATTATATGTGCAAATAGAGCCATATTAGCAAAAATTTCTGTTACCATGCAATGAAAGGTTTGACAATTTTTTTCCACTTCATAGCATTCTTTTTCATTCCAAAAAAAATTTTAAAACTGTAGGAGTACTGTTAGATTTTACTAAAAGTTTGATTAAAATTTTGTAATAAATCTTTTTTTTTTGCAGTGGGAAAATATGATATAAATTTGTAATAATAATTCCAGATATAAGAGTATAATTATTCATCTTCAGTAGACGCTAATCATTAACAAACAGCACTTCGGAAAATAAATTGAGATTTGTCATTTGTTTGCAATTGTATTTGTAATAACATATCTTTTCATACTCATTTCGTTTTTTCAAACATTTTAAGGGACTTCGAAGTAGCATTACAATTACTGGCTATCATTTCAAGCATCACTCAAATTATATGCCTTGTTCGTTTGTCTAACCGAACTAAATTTAGGCCTACTTTTTGTATCGCTTTCCTTAATTCGTGCCTGGCAAATCTCAGATTAACGATTATAATATGTCAATAATTGCAAGAAAAAGGTGGTTGAAAAAAAATGCGATCTAGTATTATAGGCGTACGAACAATATAAGGAAGTGTTTCCTAAAGTCTTTAGGTTTGCCACCCGCATATATGTAACTACTACATCAACAACATGGTTTTCGAAAAGGTCTACTCACTTCTCATCAGCTAGTCAGAATCACAGAATATATTGGTGCAGCCCTTCATAATAAAAATAGTGCAGCTATACTTATGCTAGACGTGTGCTGCACGTGGCCAAAGCATTTGACCGCGTGGCTGCTGATGTGGCCAAAGCATTTGACCGCGTCTGGCATAAATGTCTAATTTTCAAACTCCTCAAAATGAATTTTCCTCGGCAAATTATTCTCATCCTCAACTCATTTGAGTTCCAGAAGTTTCTCAATGCGACAGGGAGATTTCTTTTCAAATACCCGTCAAACTTACGCTGATGTCTCCCAATGAAGTATTCTTGGACCAATTTTATATATTTTATAAACAAATGATTTCCCAAAATTCAAAGAAGATCCTAACATTATGCTAGCATGTTACGCGGGCTACACCACCGTCATCGGAATGTCAAGACTGCCTAATCACGCATTGGAAAAGATCCAGCACAGAGTGCCGGATATTGAAAAATGGTGGAAAGTTAAAATAAACCCGAAAAAACAATTCAATCATCCGAATGATCCAGACCATACACCCCCTTACCTGCAATGCCACGCTCTTCGGAAATACAGTCTCTACGGTAACTACGGCAAAATATCTTGGTGTCATTTTTAACAGATCTTTCACCTGGACTGCACACATAAATAGTGTTTATGGAAATGCGTATGGTACCACGAGAAGACTCCATCCACTACCTTCAAAGGACTCTGGCTTAAATCTTACACGCAAAAGAAGGCTTTACACAGCAATTTTCATGCCCATTATTGCACATGCCTTCCCAGCCTGGGCTAGTGCTAAAGCCAGTAATATTCACCAGCTGCAAGTCCTGCAGAATAAAATACTGAGAGCCATAATGAACACCCCTTACTATATTAGAAATGAAAATCTACATCGCGACCTCAAAACTGATTATATCAAAGACTACCTATCCAAGCTGGATAAAAATTTCTTTAGAAAAGCAGCGGCTAACAGCACAGCTAACTTTAAGGATATTCTTCACTACGAGGTCACCATGGACGATTTACTCATCCGATCTTATGCTGCATACTTAATCAGGCAAGCTGATAATTAATTTACTCATCATTTACTTTTACTCAGGTTTTACATTTTTCGCATTATCTCTTTTGGCATGCGTTCACATACTGATTTGACCGATCACAGTGAAGCGCCAGCTTTCTACACAGAACCCGTGAACTATTACACGTAACTGCTTCAGACTTAATTTCTCAGTCTTCTCACCTCACTCAGTGTTATCACCCATATTTTTCTGAAAATTTTAATGGGTGGTACCCATATCTTCAAATGGATTCTTTTATTTAGAAACTTTGTAAGGTTTTAGTTAAACTAACAAAGTTTTATTTTAATTTAAATCTTTCTATCCCTTCTCATTTTCAACTTTCCGTTAGAAGAAGCGCGTGTACTTTCTATCCCTTCTCATTTTCAACTTTCCGTTAGAAGAAGCGCGTGTTTTCAGCTTTATGCTAATTTGAAGTGGAGACAAGTTCTATTTAAACGAAAGATAGAAACCTTTCAGTGTGAGAGAGCTTTTAGTCTCAGATCACGGTCATGCTATTCGACGCTCTCCTGACTAGCCAGCAGTTAAATTCTAAGCCATAGCGCTTTACGTGGTTGCTTATTGAAATAAATCCAAGTGCGTCAATATTAGCAAATTTTGCTGCGCACCATTTCGTTAGAGGCCAACCTCGCGTTATAAGCTCTGTGAGCGACGACTGTTTAATTTCTAATTAGTTTTAGTTTAAATTATCTGATTGTTCATTTTAGACCCAAGTGTGGTCTCTTACTTTCTGTATCCCTCCCGAGTTGGGAAGTGGCTTGTAAATAATAGTGATTTAATAAAAGAGGATTTTAAATCCCTTTCAAGTGCAGTTATTCTCCAACTCAATCACAGTATTCTATCACAGGATATAGCTGCATTCAGCTCCCTGTTTAAGATCAGGACTTTAAGCTGTTACGAAGATGTTTTCCAAGAATATGCACCGAACACTCAGTCCTGACAACTTTAAATTGCTATTCTCTGAGAAAAAAACATTCGTCTGCGACGAAGCTGATTGGCTAAACCGCATGACATGCTCCGCCCACGTCTGCTCGACCACTGTTGCATACAGCTGAAGTTAGTTCCTGAGCTAACTCGAAAGTTATGCCTTGCTGGTTTATTTCCGCTTTACTCTTT
>KK114948.1:491197-587224 GCA_000611955.2 Stegodyphus mimosarum
TCCCCTCAGAGGTAACTTATTAGGTTTATCTCTACTGTCAGGATCCGCAAGGAACTCTTTGCAGAAGTGGGAAGTATTGCCCCGGCAATAGATACCCAGTTCAATACCGTGCCGCCCAACCGGTATAGTGGTTAGCCTGACTGACTGCCGTGCCGAACGGCCCGAGTTCGAATCCCGGAAGAGGTATGGATGTTTGTAAATGTAGAGTGTCGGTGCAGCATGACGGTAATCTAAATATGTGGCGAGCCGAAAGTCCTCTCGTTTTGTTTGGTGGAAGAAGAGAGGGGTGGGAGTCCCTCGAACCCGTCCACCCGGGGTGCTCTCCATCAAAATTGGAAGCAGAACTGAGCAAAATCGCACTGTCACCTGTAAGGTGCTGAAGGCCGTTGCCAAAGATAGGTGTATCTTAAACGCTCCTTGCCACTAGGAATTTCGTGGGCTTGGGCTGATGTTGCCGTCAGACAAGTGAGCATAACAGTATATCGCTGTATCGCAGTTCCAAGAAGGTAATACCGATCTTCTGCCATCGAGCGTACTGGCTGGTTCCATCAATGCGCGCATAGTCACCGAAAGGACTTCCTGGTGCATTAACTCGAAACTTTGGGAAAGGAAAGCTAAACTTTGATTAGTCCCACGACATGGTTCGTGGAAGCTTTGGGGTGCCACTTGCAAGGTTACAATTGCGCTGATACAAGAATTTGAGTAGTCCTACAATCCTGCTAGACAACTAGCGAGTTATTACTGCGTCTGAAAATAGTATGAGAGAAACTTTCGAAAGTTAAAACAACCTGAAAACAACCATTAAACTTATAGAGACATTACGTATTTTTTTTAAAGCAGGAGAGATGAAAAATGAGCAACGCCTTCGTCAGACTCAAACCACGGACCTCTGAAATACGTGCCCAGCGTGCTGACCACTACACCACGCAGGCATGCTAAAAAGGCGCGAGAAATACCTTATACTATACTCCCCCTTTTTAAATGACGACTGGGTTTTAGGGGACCCAATCGCCAAATCCTGGTGGTGGAAAATCCTCCTCCTCCACCTTTTTCTTCGGGCGCCACTGTAGTGTTATTAGGTTATTTTCGATGTCAGGAAGCTGAAGAAATGAGCAGCGCCTTCGCCGGGACTCGAACCAGGTACCTCTGGAATGCGCGCCCAGCGTGCAGACCACTACACCATGTAGGCATGCTCAGAAGGCGGGAGAAATATACCTTATAAACTGAACTTTTAACATTTAAGGCTTTTGAACTTTTAAGACAGGACTTGAACTGTAAATAAATCACTACCCGTGGTAAGATAATTTAATCAATAACAGATACTTAAATTTAAACTTTGATAAAAGTAGTCTGAGACTACATAGTCAGTTAAAGTATCGGCTGCGAAAGAATGCAAAGCCGAGATAATTACTTTTAGATAGAGTTGGCAAAATTGTAGCAGCATTACTCGAGTGCCAGAAGCTCTCAAGATACAAAACCCCTCAGCTTATCTACACTTAAAGCTTATTCGCATTATGAGGGGGGTTGAGGAATACAGAAAGTAGAAATTCAAGCAAAGATCCAAATCATAATAACTGGTTAATTAACATAACGACCTTACAAGTTATGGATGATTGCTATTTAACTCGAAAATATAGAGGGCCAGCTCATAACATTTGTAGTCTGAAATTGTCAAATTCCTAACTTGATTCCTGCGATAATTCATAATTTAGCAGTATATGATGCACATTCATTCATCGAAGGAACTGAATGGGCTGAAACAACTACTGAAATTATTCCAAATAGCGAAGAAAACTGTATAACTTTTAGTAAACAAACTGGAAGAAATGAAATTGAGATTAAGAGATTCATTTAAATTTATGCATTCTAGCAAAATCTTAGATCGAAACTTTAAATGTGTAAATAAAGATAATATGTGCAGATAATGAGTCATTAGGTTATTTTGAAGCAGAATACTTGAAAAATGGGTAGTGCCTTCGCTGGGACTCGAACCTGAAGCTTCTCGAATACGAGCCGAGTGTGCTACCGTTACGCCGCGAGGGCATGCTGGAAGGAGGAAGAAAATACCTTATATACTCTTCCTTTTAAAAGACAATGGCGATTAGTTGTCCCAATCGCCAAATCCTGGTGGTGATGAATCCATCATCTTTTAATTCCATCATCTTTTAGTTTGGGCTTTACTTTTTGAGTCAATAGGCTATTTTGAAGCAGAAGATGTGAAAAATGTGCAATGTCATTGTCAGGATTCGAACCTGGAGCTGTCGATTACGCGCCGAGTGTGCTACCATTACACCGCGAAGACATGCTGGAAGGAGGGAGAAAATTTCTTATAAAGTTGTAAATTTTATTCTGATGAAATATTAGATCTTACGACATACACAAAAAGGTATTTATTGTTGTGAGTTTATGGATTCTGAAAAGAAGATATAAGGAAACAAAATTATCAGCTCAATATAAATTTGTAATATAATAAATGAAAGTAAATATTTTCGTGAAGAATATAAGAGAGCTAAAAAAATGTAGAAAGAGTTTGAAATTAAAAATTTTCATGAGTACACAGTTTTATACTTGAAATCAGATGATTAATATTAGCAGATACTTTACAGTTGTATGTTTAAAAACGTTTGATTTGGATCCTGCATGGTATTTCACAGCTCAAGGATTAGCTGGGGAAGCAATGTTAAAATGTCACAAAAACTGAATTAGAATTATTGAGTGATTGGAACATGATTTTAATGTTAGGAAAATGAATTAGCGGAGGTAGAGGTAACAGTACAGGAGGTAACAGATTTGGGAAAGCAAATAATAAATATATGAAAAATTATGATAAAGTATCTAGTTATTTAATGTATCTAGATGCAAATAATTTATATGGATTTGCTATGAGTCAATATCTACCGTACGGTGGATTTAAATGATGACTGGATTAAAAAACGATGACTATTTTGTTTATAGTGAGTGAGGGATACCAAGGGAGACCACTGACTTGGCCTTAGCCTCACAGTGGCAAAGAAGAAATCAAAAGATTGTTAAAAATCGCTGTTAGAATAAAACATAAACTTGTATTAGATAAAGTAAGGAAAGGAGGGCCTGCCTGAAAAATTAATTAAAAAAAAAAAGATATAAAACAAGAAGTCCTAGCACCCAAAAGTAAACTAGCGCAGAATATCACTTTCCATGTGCCTGACTGTTATGTAAAACATTTAAAAGAATGTGCACCTGTTATCACTAAGTTAACAAATTACTGCATAATTTAATTCTTTGCGCAAACTTAAACTGGAGTTATTTTACAAACTGAACCATGCATCTACATTTTCTTTCGTATTACTTGCAGATAGAATAATACATACATAAGTATAAAACAGAATATTAATTTAAAAAGAAGATGATACTGAGTACAGAAATACATAAAGCTGCATCCATAACACTTAAATAATGCTATTAACTGCATACATAACACTTAAATAATGCATACATAATGCATGAAAACTAAAACTGATAAATATAATACATAAAACTGATCATTAAGTAATGCTAAGTAGTATAAATCCTTGCGAAGTACGAATTGACCTTCATAGTACCTGCACAGAAGTAATAAATACATACTTCAGCACAATTAAGTGAACGTAAACAGAAAAGTACGGCATGATATTATGCTCAGTAAAACCGATATCTGATTCCTAAAACTTAAATACATAATGCTGAGCTGTTATTATCACTAAGAAAACAGACCTTGCCTAAATTAATTCCACAGTTACTTTTATCATCTTAGTACATGCACCATAATTTATAAAAAACAAAACTAAGCTCTTAATGCTGATCACTAGGGAGAGATTCAAACATACAGCTGATCACGTAAATACAGATTTTGTTCCCTAGTATTTATATAAAAAGTTGAACATTTATTATTGTTAAGAAGGTAAAAATGCCATACCAAGAATAATATCATTAACAAACTTAAGTTGAGGTGATAACATAAGTTAATCTTGCACTTGCTTGAACCTACTTATTAAAAACTTGTAATTTAAATATGCAATTAGTAACTGCAGGAAAAACACACTGCAGTTGAAGATTTTACTAACTCAATATTAGTCTTCCTAGACTTGTACATTCATTTCAAAAGTAACATTTTTAAGGAATGTAGTCAGGTTGTTGCCATGGTCTTATTTATCTAAGTTAGTTCTGGTCTGAGAGGTCCGAGGTATGTGGCCGCTCAATTAACACATTAGTTTAGTGCGGCTTGTCTATTCTTACTCAGAGTGCTAAGTAGGGCTCTCTTGGTTTTCTTTCTATTCGTCATGTTAAAGGATACTTCCTCTGACAGTAGCTGATTACCGCTTGCAGCTTTTTATTTGCTGTTTTGTTTGCTCTCATGTTTGTCGCCCATTGTGGCCAGTAAGCTTGACTTGGCTTTCTTATGTGGTACTGTGCCGTGCTTGTGCAGTGGAAGACGTAGTGGTCTGGATCCCCCACCTCTCCATATTCACATATTTCTGTGTCACTCAGGCTGAATCTATGGAGATAGGTCAGGAAAGGGCCATGACCCCTATAAAATTGTGTCTGACTGCCACTATTAAAATTTAACGTTGTTTTGGGGCTGGCTTGCCACCTGTTTATCAGTTATTTTAGAGTGATGTTTTTGAGATGAGACCCAGGTAATTTATCTGGCACTTCTATCCTTGAGACCTCCTTTGCCGTTTCTTTCGCCTGGGTATATGCCTCCCCATTGCCTTTTATGCCAACGTGAGCAAGAACCCACGAGAAGCGTGGTCTGTCTGATGGAGAAAGACTGAAGAGGGTTCTTCTAAGTTCTTGGAGATACTAGCTTCTGCTTTTGTAACCTTTGACTGCGTCGAGGCTAGAGGCAGAATCACTTTAAATAATAATTTGGGTGAGTCTGTTCATCTTCACATAATTAATGGCTGTTTTCGGTTCTGCCAATTCAACTTGGAATACTGAGTTCCTACTATCAAATCTTTTTTTACATTTATAGACTGCATCACCTTTTAAAACGCAGAAGGCACTGCCAGTACCCGTCTCGGTTTTTCAGCTCTCTGTAAATAAAGCTGTGTTATTTTCTTTTGGTGTTGTATAATGGCCTAGAATATACTTTTTAGATGTATTTCAGCGGGATGTTCTTGTGTGACTGGCTTGTGTTTTCAAAGTCTTCAGCAAAATGGTGGTGTTCCCATAGAACGCCATTCTTATCTAGCCTTAACAATCTTGCAATTAATGATTCCCTTTCCGCTTGCAGGTCTAGCGGAGGAATTCTTGCTAGAACCTGTAGTCTGTCGTTAGAATAGTTCTCTAGCCCTTACAGATGAGTAAGGGCTGCAGCATTTGCATGGACAAGAGTAATCTACGCATGATTACGCTGAGTGTATTTCCCCAGATCGCTGCGCCGTAGAGAACAATAGTTTCTGTAACTGCCTACTACCACCTCTTAAGCATCCGTGGCGGTGCTCTCCACTGCAGTCCTGTTATGCGAAACATTGCATTTGTGAGTGCGATACATCTTTTCCAGAGTTCTCTTAAGTGGAGAATATAAGACAGATTATTGTTGAGAATAAATTCTAGGTATTTTATGTTTGTAGCGCATTTCATTGGGCTGTCGTTGAGTCTAATGGTATTATTTCTTTTCATTATTCCTTTTCGCCCTATAAATAGCATGGTAGTCTGCTGAGATCGTAAGTTTATGTTTTTGTGCCCACTCAAAGAACCTATTCAGTGCATTTTGTGTAATTGTCTCGATATTCTTTCTTCCAGAAGTTGCTAGAAGGAAATCATCCGCAAAAGCTTTCAGATGTACCACGCTCTCCATCTCAAAAATCTGGAACGCTGAATTAGCTACTAGGTCCCACAGGACTGCTCTAGACAGGAAGCGTGTGGACAGCCTCTCTCCAGGTTATGCTGAATTATTCTATGGTCTGTAGTTACTTGAACTTGTCTGTCTTCAAGATATGTCCTTATCAACTTTAAGATCTGAATAGGGCAGTTGATTGAATCTAATACTTTTGTTACAACCGGCCACCAGACATTGTCGAAGGCTTCCTTTATGTCAATAGAGATTACTATTGAGTGATTGTCTTCCTCTCTGTTACTTTTCAGTATTTTGAAGAGATCCGCTACTGCATGTTCCGTAGATATTCCTTCACGGAAGCCATACTGTTTTTGTTAATTACTGAACTTTTATTCAGAAAGTAATTAAGCCTCATTAGAAAGATCTTTTCTAGAACTTTGCTAATTATAGGGAGAAGACTTACCGGGCGGTAGGAATTCGGATCTGAGGGATCTTTTCCCTTTTTGTGAAACAGAGCAATCTCTGCCAGCTTCATAGCTTTCGGAAAGTATCCTATTTTCCAGCATGCTTTGCAGACTGTGATGGATCAGCTCTGGAAACTCATTGTGCAATGCCTTATATATTATATTGTCTAGGCCATCCGGTCCCGGTACCTTTTTCCTTGCCAAACCATTTATGATCAAGTCTACCTCCTCTATTGTTGGTGGGAGATAGTCTCCATTTTTGTAAGACCAGCCTTTTTTCCTGAAATTGCATCCTTATTATTGCATGTAATTCTGAGTCATTGGATGATCTGAAGGAAAACCGTTTCAGTATTACCGAAAGAATGTTTCTTGTATTTGGTGCGTCGGGGGCTACATTCGCAGTCAGTTGAGTCGATCTAAAGACCTTATCAGTGGCAATTTTTTGAGTTTTCCCAAAAATTTCCGATATTCTATTACTACAGTGTTCCTGAAAGGAGTCGGATTTGGCCTTTATTATCTGTAGTTTGTACTGTGCAAGTGCCTTCTTGAACGCCTGCATTTTTTGTGCCCTTTGTATGGGATTTGTTTCTGACTGTGCCAGTTTTCTGAGCCCCCGAACTCTGCTTCTGTTTTCCGTTACTTTATCATTACAGAAATAAAGTTATTTTTTTTGGCTCGGTGTTTTTTTCTTATACGCTTGTTTTGCTGCATGTATGAGTTCCAATTAAATGCCTGTTGGCGTCATCCAGTCCGTTTCTGGTATTGCTTGCTTGGAAATTGAAAATCAATTGATCTACTTAAAATCGCAGCAGATTAAGGAACTTCTGATGTCCTCCATAAGTGTCTTGAACCTCTGCTTCAAAGTATAAGTTAACTGAGTGTCCATTAGATAGCTAATTATTCTGTGGTCACTCAGAGAGAGAATGTATAAAACCTGTCATTCCGACATTTGATTTGCCAATTGTGAAGAAACTATTGTTAAATCTGGTCAATCTACCGCCCTTATAGAGCGGAAGGTGGGCGGTGAGTCTGACGTATTTATGATGCTTAATCTATTTCTCATTGCATATTCCAAAACCTTTTTGCCTCTCACGTTTTCCACTCGTCCCCCCCTAATCTGTTTATAGTATTAGAAGGTGATTTAAAATATCTAAAAGGACAACATGACAAACACTCAGAAATGCCTTTAGCTGCCGAAAATAGAATTCCAATTGGATCTACACAAGCTAAATTTCTAACGACTTTAAATGTTAAAAAACACTGCGTTTCTCATAGAAATTTGAAACAATATTTGAAAATGGTTTTAAATTTGAAAAAGATTCATAGGATATTAGAATTTAAATAATCTCCTTGGTTAAAGAAATCTGTAGATTTGAATACGAAAATGAGAACTAAAGCTGCTAATGACATTGAAGAAGACTTCTATAAATTTCTTAATAAATCGATGATTGCAAAAACAGTAGAAAAAGGGAGAAAATTTATTTGAGATTATGCTGTAATTATGAAAAAACTAAAAATAATTGTTAAAGCAAACTTTGAATGGAGAATTACATTTGATGAAAATTTATTTGCTGCTTATATGAATAAAAATTCAGGAACCTTTAACAAGCCAATCTGTGTTGGAATGAGTATATTAGATTTATGAAAACAATTAATGTATTACTTTCATTATAATATTATGAAACCTTAACATTCGGATAATATTATTCTACTGTACATAGATACAGGTAGTTTCGCATATTTTATTAACAATGATGATTTTTATGACCATATGAAAAGTATGATTAATTACTTTGATACTCTTGATTATTCAAAAAATAATATAATATTCCACGAGTAAATCAGAAGATTTTGGGAGGGATAAAAGATGAAAATAATGGAAGAATTATGGAAGAATTCGTTATATTAAGAGCGAAACTGCACGCCTGTAAAATAGAAAAGGATATAATAAGAAGTCAAAATGTGTAAAAAAATGTGTCGTTAAAACCAAAATTTCATTTGAAGATTATAAAAATTGTTTGTTTCATAAAAATGAGCACTTTAAACTACGAATTTAATTTGAAGAGTAAAACATGACTTATATTCGATTTTAACGTTTATTCGAATAAAGTTATTGCCTATTCGAATAAAGTTATTGCCTATTCGAATAAAGTATTGAAGTTTTCAGAGCATCCGTTGAAGCAATTAGAACAAATACAGACTCAGTCTGATTTTCACCTGTTGTAAGCAAATTTATGAAATACTGAAGCCTAAGTGCTGGTAAAATGTAACCAAGCTTCTGCCACTTGATTTTCATAAAATTTTAAAATAAGCATGGGACACTATTCGTAAGATGAAAGTAAGACTTCAGCAGTAAAATATATTTGAAGTGGTGGGAAGTAATGCTAACCATCTTATTTGTGAATACCCTAGTATAATTGAAAAATAGATTTCTACGTTGTTGCAGAAATTTTTCATTGTTTCTACTCTAACATTATAAGATTTAAAGTACATCTTAGAAATAATCATTTCTATACCAATCGGCAAAATATCAGCTGATGTTCTTATAATATTATGGATAATATGCACTGAACCTCCGACTCCAATTAAACCACGGCTAAGGTTTCGTTTTAGTTTAACAAAAACATATTTTATGTTTATTACTATTTATATAAAGTTTAATATCTGTACATCAACCACGGCTTATTGAAAAGTTTGAAGAACTTGTATTGCACCGTACAGCGGAATCGCTTATAGTTTTTCCTCAGTAAACGGATATTCCTTCTGTAGGTCTTCTACGTACACTTTCTTTTTTTTTAACCCACTGCTTAAAAACAAAATCAATGGTAAAAATAAATAATAAATTAAATTAAACTGCAGACAAACATACCCTTAGCACGTATGTAATGCACCGTTGATAAATAAAAAATATATGTCTGTATTATAAATTCAACGTCATTACACATAATCGCTTCGGCAGACTTTTGAAAAATCTTTTAACCATTATGCAAAATCAAAATGACCATGGAGTAAAAACTTTGCGATCTAAACGTGACAAAAGATGATTTTAGATGTATATATGAATTTGAATGAAATTGCAATGAATTGCGCGTGGGAATGATACATACTTACTCCGATGCGAGTATGTAATGCACCATTGATAGTTAAAAGATATATGTCTATATTATAAATTCAAATCACAGTTGAATTACTATATCAGTTATAAATTGCAGTGATGTCTGTAAGTGAAAGTCTGAACTGCTACTGTGATCTGTGAGCAAAATTTCCGCGTATGTTGGGGGGGGGAGAGAAATGCAGGAATGAAAAAGAGAACTCCCTACTAGAATTTTTCTACGGTAAATGCTGGATGAGGAATCTTCTGTTTAAGCAGCCGGTATGGCGCACATCTCTTAGATTACGGTTGCATTCTCAGTTTGCAATGTACACTACTTAAATACATATATGCATTTAAACTTTTAAGTTCTTACCCTATTGTCTTTCAGGACAATTCGGGTCAAATGCTATAAACTCGAGATCAAAAAAGAGTTGTAAAAAATCGGGAAAGGGACTGAAAATTTGGGACTGTCTCGGGAAATTCGGGACGTATGGTTACGTTTTCGCCAGGTGAGATATACACTGCTCGACATTGAAAATGCAACACCAAGAAGGAGTGGTCAGAAATTGATGCAAATTTTAGAGTAGACGCACGTCACTGAGTTATGCGAATGATATGAAATGCACAGCTCTCCGACACACGTGAAGTAAGAGATAAGGGAAGGAACGTGCAGAATGGCCAATATTCGTGTCGTTATTTCCGCCAGACGAGTTATCGAAGAAAGTTGGTTTTTATCCCGGAGGCTACGTGTAATAAGAGAGAATGCCAGGCCGCCGTCAACGAAGGCACTTCCAGCAAATAGACGACTTTACGAGGGGTATGGTGATCGGACTGAGAAGGGCGGGTTGGTCCTTACGTCAAATCGCAGATGATACCCACATGGATGCGAGCACGGTGCATCGGCTATGGCGAACATGGCTGAAACAAGGAAATGTGGGAAGAAGGAGGGGTGTAGGTGCAGCCAGAGTGACGTCAGCACGCGTGGATCGACGCATCCGCCGACAAGCTGTGGCGGTCTCGCAAGTCACTTGTACCGCTATTCTGCAGCATGTGCAAGATACCCTAGAATTTCCCGTGTCGACCAGAACCATTTTCCGTCGATTGGTTGAACGTAGCCTGCACTCACGGCGTCCGTTAATAAGACTGCCAATGGACCCCACAGGATAGACGCCAAAGTTTAGAATGGTGCCGGACTGGAGCGATGTGGATGACAGAATGGCGAAACGTCGTGTTCTCAGATGAGTCACGCTTCTGTTTATCCAGTGACAGTCCCCGCATACGTGTGTGGCGTTGATGTGGAGACAGATCTAATCCGGCAGTAACTGTGGAACACCCCACCGCGCGACAGCGTGGCATAATGGTTTGGGGCGCTATTGCCTACGATTCCAGGTAACCTCTAGTTCGTATTCAAAGCACTATGACGGCCCAACGATACTTGGATAATGTACTGCGGCCGGTGGCAATCCCCTACCTTTAGGGGCTGCCTAATGCAATTTTTCAGCTGGATAACGCTCGACCACACGGTGCTCTCATCTGCCAACATGCTCTGCAAGATATACAGATGCTTCTCTGGCCACCGTACTCTCCTGACCTGTCAGCAATCGAACATGTCTGGGATGTGATTGGACGTCATTTGCAGACTCTGCCCCTGCCTCGTTCAGATGACGAACTGTGGCAAATGGTTGAAATGGAATGGAGAGCCATCCCTCACGACATCATCCGCACTCTTATTGACTCTATGCCTAGACGTGTTTCTTCGTGCAGCGTAGTCCGCGGTGGTCCTACATCCTACTGAGTCGACGCCGTTCTCGCTCTGTATTCTGACTATCATTTTGAAATAAAGATCACTTATTGCTGCTTGCCGTTACTGTCTTTTTTCTAAATTTCATCACTTTCTGACCACTCCGTCTTGGTGTTGCATTTTCAATGTCGAGCAGTGTATAACTTTATATCGTTCATTAGGAGCACTCGAGCTGGGCTTCGGCTTCTAATTCCGGCTGTTCCTAGTGGAAAGAAGATCTAGAAGTAAGATTAGAAGTTAGGTGAAACTAGAGAAAAGTAACATAAAAATGTTTCTCATTATCCGAAGAGCCTAAAACATGAACGGTTTTAAGGGTTAATATTTTTTCGGTTAAAATATTTTCAGACATTTCGTAGACATTCTGGAAAAATTATGAAAAAGTGTTTTAATCAATGATCTTAAGGGTTAGTAATTCTTCGGTTGAAACTTACAGACATTCTGGGAAAACTATGAAAAAAAAACACGGGGGGGGGCGAAGCCAAAAATATCCATAAAGCTCGTTATGTCCGATTTTCATACCCGGGAAGTTCGCTACAACCATATGAAATAACATTAAGTTTGTAGAAAATGGAATGGGATCGGAACATTCAGTAATTATATCCGGCAGTTTATGAAATGGGTTCGCAACATCCGGGTCTGACTGTATTTGTTACTTTAGAAAAAGTAGGTTAAGAATTCCCCGCCCTTTTCTTTTTTAAGAAAACTCTTGTATGCTTCGTCTTTGAAAAAATAAGAGAATTTTTCTATCATTGCTCGTTAACCAGAATGTCGACGTCTAAAGTATATTAATTTCAGCGAGTATACCGTCTAAATCAATGCGTTTAGCTTCTTTAAGAGACAAATTTAGGCAATCCACAGTATTCATTTCGACTGACTTTTTTATGATCAGTGGCAAAACATATCTTTCTGCTAAATATTAACAAAATTCAACATATAGGAAAAGCTCTTTATTGACATTCTGGGACTCAGAACCACCGGTAATACATTTGTTAACTTCAATCTTTTTCTCCCTTCTGTAACACTAAAACTTCTCGACAATGAATTATCTCCTTTTCGCCTTTCGGGAACATTTAATTTTTAGTGGCGCCATCTAACGAGATTCTTTGGGAATTTTTTAAATTTTATTTTGCATGGTGCTCCTTTTTATGTTGATGATAAAATAATTTTATGAGATCAGTTTTTCTAGGTGGTAAATGATTTTGTTTCCTTTATTTCATTTTTTTGAAAAAAAAAAGTACTGACATTTATCAGCTATTGTATGTCACCGCAACGAAAAAAAAATTGTTTAATTTTATTAAAAAAAATATTGATTTGAACTGTTAAAAAGTGTGCTTTCATGTTAACTAATTCGTAAAAAAGAAGTTGAAGATTTATTTCAAAAACAGCTGTATTTTTTCCTCGTTTAAATTCTTAAATGAATTTCTGTTACTACATAAAGATATTTCACTTGCACATCTACTTACTTTTGTTACACTAGCAACATTTGAAGCAAATTAAGGCATGTTGTTTATCGGTTACGTATTTTATCATTTTCATAGGAATAAAATATTTCTCTTGCAATAAGGAATTTAGTAGGGGAAGAAATAGGATAAAAAACCTGCCAGTGAAATTAGATAAAATTTTAACATACTTCTTTTTGCCCCCTCTTTTAACTAAAGTATTCTTACTACACTACTAAACAAGCTCTGTCTTCAGACTTAAATTTAGAAGTTAAAGAGATTCAGCTCTTTATTATTAAACTTACAGCTAAATTTGGGGGGGGGGTGATAGAATGAGCCGTTGTACTCACCACAGACCGTCTGGTCATATATCAGAGGTAACCATAATATTCGCACCATATCATCTAGATTTCTAATTCAAATAATTCAGGGGTGTTTAAAAAACAAGTTTACTTCCATGTGAGTTATCTGAAAAATATCCATTATTTGCATCCGTATGTTGTAAAGCGCTGACATCTGAAAGAAATCGAAACTACCCATGCGAAGTGAAATACTCAGGATATCAAGATAAAGTAATTTGTCGTTATTATTATAGGTATCAGTAAGATATATTTTGGATGCCACTGGTTGTTTTGAGAAACCGAAGCCGGATTAGAAAAGCTTATTAACAAAACGTTTTGTTGATTTTCAATATTGCATTTGTTGTCTTTTGGGCATTAGATATTACATTTGTTGCCTTTGGGTATTAGAAATTACATTCGTTGTCGGGAAATTTTATGGTTTATAATGAAGAAAAACATCATTTAAAAACATTAGAACATCACTTTTTGAAATATTAAAATGAATGAAGATTATTATATGCAATTTCCCTTAACCATTTATTACATTTATCTTATACGAAGACATATACAGGGAACATTGCACGGAACCCATTTGCAGATTCCGTACTGCAGCAGTGATTCGCGTGAGAGCTTCTCCAAGAAACCTTCAGTAAACAGTAAGTAGTTTCATATACGGAACGCAGTTCAGTTTTTAAGAAATTTCAACGTAAAATACAAAAAACGTTACAGAAAGCGCGTGATTGGTATATAACACCTTAACGCTTTCATCGCTTTTATATACCGATCCTTCCTTGGCATATTACAAATACGTCAAATATTTGCGTCCTATTTTATGTCCAGTTTAACGCTGTTGTTTTCGGTGTAAAATCTTGGCGACAGTATTTGGCGAGAGTTATAGTAACCCTGCAACCGCTACGTTGCTCAGGTCTCTGCTCCTGCACTTGCCGCGATGTCCGAGTCCTTCGCGGTTTATGGAGAATGGTGCTGCTTAGCTCTACAAAAAGAAGCAACAAGAAACGCTTCCCGTGGAACCTGTTTTTAATTTTCGTTACTTCGAGAGGCAAGGTCGGCAAAATAACGTTTCACTCCAAGACGTAGGCGTGTCCAAATGAGAAGCTGCTGCTCTTGTTTAACTCTGCGAGAGCCGGCCGTCATTTAGATCCTGAAGACTGTCGCGAAACCGAAACTCACGTCAAAAGGATTTTTTCGCATGCGTTCATGTGACGTTCCGGTAAGTTGATGTTACGCTTACTTCACGTTCGCGCCAGGTATGTTTCCAATCTAGCAAGCGTCCGTTATTGTATAGTTGTGCATCACAGTTTACGACATGCCATTCGCCGAAACGAGGCCAATATTTAATTTGCAATATCAATTAATTTCATTTAAACCACTGTCACAACATTTACCGAAAACTTTTCCTATTGAGAAAAGAAGTTGTGTGGTGAGAAAACACCCAGGTAAAAATTCATCATAACTGCTATTTATTTATTTATTCAATTTTTTGAATAAATAACAAAGAACGTAACGTACGATAATTATAATCATTCCATAGTGATATGAAAGTTAATTGTGGGGTCACGTTAACACATTTTGTGTAATAGCGCGTTTATAATGTGCTAATACACTATACAAATGTCTTGACATATATTTAATCAAAAAATTATTTGAAAGGCCAAGCAAATGGATGGTCATATTTACTTGTGCATGGTACCTTTCAGGTATGAAAAGCAAATAGCGGTAGGGAATATTTGCCTTCACTTTTCTTTTGAATAACTTAGATTTACTCTATTTAAAAAGAAAGTTTCTTTCTGTCAAATATTAATAATGAAAAATCAAGATGTCAACTTTTTAGAATTAATGTCAACGCAAACAACATTTTTGTGCGACCAGTGTTAAAACATCATGAACCGATTATGAAATTTATGTACAAAAAAAATTTCTTTTTAATGTTTACTTTATAATTTCCCTACCCAAATTTAAAAATATCTTCCTTTTTAAACGTCTGTTTTTCATCAAGGCATAAATCTCTTTGATTTTGTAACATTATTAAGAGGGGCATTTGCAGAATTTGCTATCCAGGGTTATTATGCCAGATTAATCAGATAAGTAAAAGTATTTACATAAAGGGAAATATTTCATTGTACCATATATCGAAATCCCTAACTTTATTGTAACTGTCATTCCTTTTTATTGTTTCATTTTCAAGCTTGATTTCATCATATGCAATATCAGGTAACAATGTCAGATGAGAATGTCGGATAACAACGTAAGATTTTTATTTTAAGGGAATTATCATTCTGAAAATACTACAAGTTTGGTGTTTAAAATTAGCAGATGCATTCATATCTGTAGCTTATATTTCATATGATAAGAAGAAATGTTTTCCTGCATTTTTGTTATTTAATTTGAATGAATCCTTAAATCATTTCTGAGGAAAATTTAATGCAATAATATATATGACTTAGTTTGCTGTCAAGAGGAAAATACTAACTTTCTCTACCCATTTTCAGTAGGCGGATGTAAATGCACTTGTTGATTTTTAGTCTTACGTTCTTAGAATATTAGAATTTACAATATCTTTCATTTATATTTAATTAGTGATGATCTAACAATTAAAAATTATAATTTTCAAAGCCAAAAAAATTATTAAAATTTTTAATCCCGTGAGCAATTTTATCTTTAGTCTGATTTTCAATGATACTGAATTAATGCATATTTTAGGCTATGAAATATTTAGAAGGATTTATTTTCATTTTTACTTATATTTTAATGTGTTACTTTCAAATGTGCTACATTTTTATAGTAATTATTTGAATATTCAGAGAAAAATATTTTAAAGAATAGTGTTTGTGATCAGTTTGTGCATAAATATCAATGCTTTATTGGTTGTGCAGTGAATTGCCAGGAAGAAAACTAAAGAAAGAACTGAGTGTGGCAGTTGCAAAGCATATTGTCGTCCTAACGTTTTTTCTTACTAACCTAAATTTCCACTAGCATAGCTTTATTAACTTTAAGTGTTTTGTATAAATAAGATTTCGATACAAGTGTAGAGTTTTTATGCTGAGAAAATTTTTATACTTTGATAGAAAAGCTGAGACTATTAAAGATGGATACAGAGGGAACTGGAATTTAATTATTAATCATGTACAAGAGGTATTAACAAAAAACAGTGATTGAAAACCTGCTTATTTCTTAAAATTTGCAGCAGAGGGAAATTAAAATCATGTAGTTGGTTCTCTTTTAGCATAGATTTTTATCCCTTTATAATGAAAAAAAAGTATTTTAGTAATAGCTTTACATTTGGTATCTGAAAGTTATAATGAGAGTGGTGTATGCTGTTTAGAAAATTACTTATTTCAATTCTTAATATTTTGTTTTCACTGTAATTTTCTCTCATCGTAAATACTGTAATGGAAATTCAGAAAGCTTCAGCTAATGATTTGTTATTCGTAATATCAGTGATATTTTTTCAGCAGATAGTTAGAATGTCAGAATAGTTTTTAATTTAGAAAAGGACATATTTAAATCATAATTTAATCTGATACAGCGAATCTTTTCATGGCCATAATCACAGCCGTAGTTATATCACTGAAAATGAGTAGTATTTCTGAGTACATAAACAGATAATAGTATTAGTAATTCTAATATTATTCACTAAGACGATCTCGAAAATGTTTGATTTCACTGTTAAACTACTTTATATGCCAATCAAATCAAAGAGTAGTCTCCAACTGCGACCAGTAAAACTATTTCTATGGAAAACATTAATTAATCATTTTCGAATCATTAATTTTATCTTTCTGCAGCTTGTTTTATTTTCTTATATAAGCTACGCTGGGAGTCTGAAACTGCACGCTTCAAGTGATTCATCTTATTTCTGAACTGTTTACACTGATTTTTCTCATTTCCAGCTATTCTCCGTAGTTGGCAACGAACGTATTGCAGATCAATGTTTAGAAGGGACCAAATATAAATATTTTCAGTTTTCTATGTTAATGCAACAAAACACTAATTATTTTATTTCTAATCTGACACTTTAGCTTATGCATACATGTCGACTGGGAGAGATATTCGTAAAATGCCTGCCAACGCTTCTGCCTCTAACAAGAGGAAGAAACTGCTGAAGGGAGGAGGTGACAATTTCGGCTGTTCCCTAATCTGAAGCTTTAAATTTGTAAATGAGTTAAAATAATTAGGTCGTAATCTGGAGCGTCATAAGAGAATTGATTTATTTTAAGAAGTTCAAACTATTTTAGAAATTTTATTTATTTAGCGATTAAGAAAACATAAAAATCTAGTAGGATGACTTCATTGAATGAATATTTAATAAGAAATAAACCCTTCTGAAGCTACAAATCTAAGGTTTTAATTTCCCCCCTGTTTTTCTTGTAAGATGATATATTTTCCGTTGTTTAAAATATGATTCATTAACATTATTTCAGATAGTTAAACATAACCTAGTTAGTACCTGTAGTTAATTCCTAGTTTTATTAAGAAATCAAAATAACACGTTTATACTTCTGTATGTTTCTTTAATGATGCCAGCAGCCTTATATAATATAAAATTATTAACGCAAACTGGAAATGCCTGTCACCATTAACCAAACTTTTGCAAGGCGACCATTTCCACAGAAGATCCAAAGCGTCTAAAACATTTAATGATCATCTTATAGAGGATTCAATGTATTTATTTTTCGTCATGCTTAGCCTAATTAACTATATAAATAAATCCCTGGAAAACTGTTGCTAAGAATTCTTTACTTTTCACGATTAGTACTATTATTTGCTTGCTATATGGCTAGTAAACGCAGAAACGGGTGAAGACATCGAATATGTTTCTTTAGATAGAGTGATATTTTTTCAGGGAATAAAATTAACGACAAAAATGTTGCCTCATAATTTGACGGAATTGTTTAAGTCTGAGAAAACCACTTTGTTTTCCCTGTTTAAGGTCTCTACATATTTTTTATGTTTTTACGTGAACTGAGAGTACGTTCGAGTGCCCGTATGAACTATGAATGCTTTTGAGAAATTATTAATAATTCTTATGTTGGAGATCGAAGTTAGTGACGGCGTGGATAAAAGGTTTTGAACACTTGATGCCTTTTTCCACGTAACAAGGGCGGATCAAGCCGCCCGTGAGGAGTTTTCGTGGTTTCTTTCAGGTGTAGGCATAAGTATGTATCAAACGTCTTCTGAAGTTACCGTGAAAGGAAATCCTTCTACGAGCAGTAGCCCTTCTATGTTTTAGTCAAATGATTGATCAACATTTATTTAAAACAGCTTAGTTGAGCACCCACAGGACCCGAGCATCACGTTTTACATAACAGTTGTTTTTTCTAACATGGGAAATGACATATGTATAGCAGTAGATTTATTATTATTAGTGAAATCGTAGAGCGTATTTTATCTCAAAATAGGAGTATTAATATTGTCTGTGAATAATTGGTTATATAGACAAAAAACGTTCACGAAAAGTACAATTTTGTTTATGTTTAGGCAGAACATGACCACAGGTGCTGCACCCAACGTTTTCACCTGATCAATTAAATGAGTTATTGTTGGTTATTGCCCAAAATTATTGTGTTTTCTGGAAATTTAGAGCAACACAAATTCAGAATTATCTTTGGTTAGGGAGGGAGAAGGTTTGTAGTTCAAAATATAGTCCCGCGTAATAATTTTCTATTACTGCATGTTTCTAATTTGGAATTCAAGGAAAGGAATTTTCGGATTTCGAGAAGTTTCTCAGGAGGGCTTCTTTCGTGGTCTTTTTTTGAAAAAAAAAAAAGGTGGGGGGGGGCGCCGCCGTATAAAGCGTGAAGAATTTAGGAGTTTGACCAATCTGAAAGCTATGGAATTAATCACCAAATAGAAATGTATCATGGAAAAGTACGTTTAGATTATATTTTCAGTTACAATAATGGTGTTCTGCTAATACATACATTAGTTAGAAATTTGTCCCACCCAGTTCCTATGGTCAGTGAAATTATAAGTGAATAATTAATATGTGCTGTTTTTAGCATTTTACCATCTCAAATATATATTATTTAAAAATAATCTAAAATAATGTTTCCAAAGTGCATAACCTAGAAGATAAAATAGCACACAGAGATGTTTACGCAAAGTAAAGTGGGTTTTCTACACTATAAATAATGTTTCAAATGAAAATGCTTATTTCGTAAATGGCCTGTCCCCAAGTGGCTCTTTCTCTGCATTATCAATCTTCATCATGGTGTTCAGGATAAGAAGGCATTTTTTGAAGTTAGCAATGGTATTTTGCTTCACCTCTCTTTGCGTTTTATAGTTTCATGCGGTATTTTAGGTCTGCGTTTAGAATTTACCTTTTCTGTCACATCAAAGGCGCAATGATCCTTAATAACATATCAGAAGATCCTGGAAGAATGTAAGCCAAAAACACATGTATAATACTTGTCTCTTTTTTTTATCTTTCAAGAAATTTAGATTTGGATTTATGATTCATAGTTTTATCATGATTGAGCTGTATCCTTTGACAACTATATGGATAGAAAGAAAGAATTTCATCTTTAGATGAACAGTTAAAAAGTGTTTTTAGATAATACGTAGATTTATTTTAATCTCTTTTGGACTGGCAAATTTTGCATTTTAATTTTCCATTCTGTGATGCAGTCTTTTATAAAATTTTCACTGAATTTTTGAAACCAAGTTTGCTTTCTCTTTCTTCACTTTTATCTTGCAAAACTATTCTTTTTCTTATTACGGTCTTTTGAATAAATCCATGACAATTTGTAAAACGTAGCTTAAAAATGGCCTCGTATGATATATTTTGTTCTGGTACTTATTTTAAGTTGATAAGGTATCTTCTCCCTCCTTCCACCATGCCTTCGTGGTGTAACGTTAGCACACTCGGCGCAGAATCAAGAGGTCCAGGTTCGAGTCCCGGAGAGGACATTGCTAATTTTTCATGCACTTCTGCTTCAAAATAACCTAATTCCTTTACAGCGGTGCCCGAACTAAAAGGTGGTGGACAATAATTCGCCAACACCAGGATTTTGCGATTGGGTCCCCTAATTCCCAATCGCCCTTTAACAGGAGGAATATATGAAGTATTTTCTCCCTCCTTCTAGCATGCCTTCCTGGTGTAACTGTAGCACATTCGGTGCATATTCGAGAGGTTCATTTTTGATTCACGGCGAGGGTATTGCTAATTTTTCATGTATTCTTGCTTCAAAATAACCTAATGACTTTACAAGATCAAGAAATGACAATTAAAGCTTAAACTGATAAGTTAGTTCCAAATAATTCTTTTGGGCTGCTTTAGTGCTTTACACATTTTTTTTAATCTTTTGTACCCAAATCATTCTAAAAATTCATAAATAACCTTTGATAATAAAACTTAATATTTCTAGTCAGGGATTATTGAACTTTTAGTACAATTTTTTAAACACTCAGTGAACTGCATAATTAAAAAGTAATTCACATGTAAATGCAGGCTTGCCTTTTAAATAAAAATTGAAAGTATTTATGTAATGAATTTCCCTCTTTCAGAAGTTAGGTTATTTGAATAAGGTAAAATCCGCAAGGGCTATCTGCTAAGAGAACGGAAGCTTTCGTGGAGGACTTTGTAAGGGAAAGTGGTTCGTATTCATGTTACACTAGGCAATAGGGAAAATCACAGAAAGCAACTATGTAGCAAGCTTGTTCACCTGGTACTGAATCCGGATCGAATTCTGAGTATTCAGCAATTTTATCAACCCGGTCACTGGTGCGGATACCATCCTCCACAGAAATGGTTGCGTGTGTGTATAAGCACACCCCATATAGCACGGTCGTTAAGTTCATTAAAAATACCATGTTATGCCAATTCGTATTATACGGACCAAAAAAAGGCACAAAAACACAGTTGCCCACCAGCGGCCGAGTGGCAAAGTCGCTGAACACTGGCAGTTCGGTCCAGGGTTCGAATCCGGCGAACGGGCTGGCTGCATGGGCGTTTTCGTGGTTTTCCTCATGTGTAACGTGTATGCTAGCCAGTTTTCCATGGAAAGTCCTCCACAAAGGCATCATTTCTCTTAGGTAGGAGAAAGTGGCATCCCTGGAATGCTTTGCCATAATTAAAATATACCAAAACCAAAACAGAGTTAGGTTGCAAAGTTACAAATTTAAAAAGCATACTTTAAGCATACATGAGAAATATAGTTATGAAAACAATTATTGATAAAAAATATTAGGTATTAATATTACGTTATGTTTTCTTCGTCACACCATTGTATATATTCGCTTGCCTTTTGGCGAAATTTTGTCCTTTTCTGAACTTTCTGTAGTAGCATCTTGATTTCTGCGCTCTAATGTTAGCAAAAAATCTGATATTTTCTATAGCTAGCATGTAAGAAATCTTCTAATTCTGCCGTGCGTATTCCTGTGGTTTAAGTAGTTAGCATGCCCAGCTACCAAGTGAAATTTCATGGTCTGAATTAGCGGGGGTAAAGTAAAGTTTTTACTTTTTTACTGATTTTGAAAAATTTAGTGCTGTATACAGGGACGTTCGAATTAAACTGTTGTGGAC
This sequence comes from Stegodyphus mimosarum, assembly GCA_000611955.2. NCBI lineage: Eukaryota > Metazoa > Arthropoda > Arachnida > Araneae > Eresidae > Stegodyphus > Stegodyphus mimosarum. Next base: position 512,682 of record KK114948.1, read on the forward strand.
GATAACTCGTCATCATTTGCATTTGGTCGACTGAGACTGGGACCATTCTTCAATTGGCCTTTAAAGAAGAATAATGCAAGAAATTATCGTTTTTCTCCTATGCGTGCTGTCGTGATGTAAATTGTAAGCACGTCCTGCTTGCAACGAGAGCGTGATAGATTTTCCATATTTCCTGGCTTCGAACATCCTGTTAGCCTGCGCAAACTGAGAGATCTTTATAAATTTAGTCGTATAGAGTTAAGAAATTGTGAAGCTGCTTCTTAAACTTTATGCTTCTTTCAGTGGACAAATCTTCTTTAAGAAAGCCCACCAGCGGCCGAGCGGTAAAGACGCTGAACACTGGTAGTTCGGTCCGAGGTTCGAATCCCGCGAACGGGCTGGCTGCATGGGCGTTTTCGTGGTTTTCCCCATGTGTAACGTGTATACGAGCCAGTTTCCCTTAGAAAGTCCTCCACGAAGGCATCCCTCCCCCTAGGCAGATAGCCCTCGTGTGCTTTGCCATAATTGAATAACCTAACCTAACCTTCTTTAAGAAAATGTAACTCCAGTTTTTCAATAAGTGGAGGTGTAATTAAGTGTTTCTTCTTTCTTCTTCTGATATTTTTAATTTTGTCTTAATAACAATTTCTTTTAATAATATGTTTTGTTACGCTATGATGCCGAAATGTCGGCAAAGAACTCGGTAATGACAAATTCTTTGAACGAACTATGAGCGAGGGAAAATACTGTCAAAACGCCATGTCATAGGGGCACTTTTCCCAATTTTCAAACTGTGTTAGAACAAAACCGCGTTGTAGGAGTGCCGTGTCAAGCGATTATTTCATATGTGTGTATAACAACAATGTGATATCTTGCCGCCGCGGGAATGCCTTTTATCCAAAGACTGAGCTGTACGGTACGATGCCATTTCACTGGATGATATCTTGTAAACTGTTGTGCAGGAGGCTGTACTAGAAACGAAGCTAGTTGAAGCTGAACTAAAAAACCAGGAAAACGAAAGGCACATACGTAATACAGTAGAAAACACACAGATAAAAAGCATCATGCTGGACAATCCAGCGTTGCATATGGGAGCACAGAAGTACAAGTACAGAATGTTACCAGTAGTTTAAAACATCATAAAAACATCAGTTTACACTTTTCAAGTTTTATTTATTCAATGTTGCTGTATATCAGACGTTATAGATTTACATTTTTTTCTGAAAACGATTTCGTCCTAAAATACATTATCACGGGAATTTAAGAGTGAGCTGTGTTGATTTGGAGGCGATGGAATTTGCCGTCGGTACTGAGTTTCGTTTTTAAACCATCCATATAAATGATATCTGATGATATGATTGATGGAATCTGCGCCGGGCATGACAAGGAGATTTTCAGAGGGAAATGCATTACTGCTTTGTGACTTTCATATACTCGTGAATTATGAAGGTTCCATACCAAAATATTTTTTCCGCTAGTCAGTTAAATATTTATGTTTTTTCATACGGTTTTTCAGAAGATAATCGTTTAATGTCACTTGGTACTTACACTTATCTAATGAAGCATTATATTTGAGCTGGTGAAACCCAGAGTCATATATAGTGTTGTCTAGCAGTATTTTATTTCTAACTCACATGCTACCTCTTATCGTCTAATTTGCTTGCAGATACTACGGATATGATAGGCGCATACTGGCTTATGGTGCATTCAATAATTACGCTTTCATAGAAAAGTTTGATAAACCGCTTATTAGAATTTTTACTGCATTTGAAATAAGTAGCGATATATTGTGTTTGCTAAGTAGTATATATTTTTCTTGGCTTGATGCGTGTTTGAATTTAAGCTTATTGAGTTGAATAGTGAAGAAAGAACCAGTTGAGAGGAATTCATTAGAAAATGTTATATACACGTTATGTATACTTTAGTTGAAGCTGTAATACATGCCGTAAAAATGTTTATTTTGGTGGCTATATTTTAAATTATTTTACTATGCTATAAGGTATATCTCTCACATTCTTAGCGTGCTTTCGTGGTGTAATGGTCAGCACACTGAGCCGGTATTTCAGAGGTCCGTGGTTCGATACCCGGCGAAGGAATTGCATATTTTTCATGTCTCCTGCTACTAAATAACCTAATGTCTCTACAATGCATAAACGCAAAAAAAATTTAAAGAAAAATAACACACACAATGTATAGTTTTTCATTTAAGACAAAGTCTTAGTTAAAAATCTTGCATGGCTTCCGTATTTTATTGATTACAGTGAAGTTAAGCTTTTTCCATTTCTTCTTACGTGACACTTCTAGTTTCCGCGATACGAGTACAGCATAGAGCAGTATTTTATAACGATTCCAATAATGTAATTCTAATAATCTTGGCATCTTTTTCCATTTCTTTAATATTTTGGTGAAGGTGCTGTTCTTCCTTGTTACTTAATGCAGCAGAAGTTGCTAGAAAACGTTTAGATTCAGGTTTAAAAAGTGAATTTAATATTTACCTCGTAAAGGTCTGATTTAAAGGTTTCAGTTGAAGGTATACTATTATACCTTAAGCTGCAACCATAGACAGGTTCTTTACTGTAACCACAAAATTTTCTTTCGAAAGTCTGACCCGATGAAAATATATTCCTTCAGCTTGACGTCTGACAGAAGAAAAAAGTTTCAGAGGTATTTATGGCAATTATAATTTTTTTTCAATGCTTTCGTGAGATCCAGTTTTATGTGAACCGGAGTAAAAGAACTTTCCATTTTCTAATTTGGCTTTGACGTAAAATGTTTTTGCTGTCAGGTTAAAAAGATTTTCTTGGTGGACTTGGAAAAAAGACTTTCTTTCTTTGTTTTCATTCCTATATTTTTAACACTGTGCTAAACTATCTTAGTTACATATGAAACACTTAACCGTAAAGATTATCTGCTGACGAAGAAGCATATGTAATTTCTAGAGGTCTCCAAAAATCCATCAGTTCATTAGCATTATATTTGCGTGAGGAATAATATCTAATTTCTAAACAAGAGGACCTATTTGATTCCTTTAGACAAAGGAACCACGTTTTAAAATTTTTTTAATAAGAGTCGGTAAGAAGCTAAGTTGTTAAAATTTCATAGTTTATAATAAAATTAGCAATAATTTTTTATTCCTTTGCTTATGTATTAAATTTATTTACTTAAATTAATTTTACGATTAATTTAAGCCGACAATGTAATTGCATTACAAAGGTATTACTATCTCTTGAATGTGACGAAATAGCATATAACGCACAATTTAAAAGGCCGTTTTTGAATTTATCCAAAATGCAAGTAAGAAGAGCGAAAACTCCTGAAAGACCGTAGTGTATCGGTTCTAAAATGTAGAATTATTTTGCTAGTTACTAGTAGAAGTGTTATCTTCAGCCTTGTATTTGATTCCAGCCGTAGCAATACATTTTTATTGGTGCATTCACCCATTCATACTCGTTCCCGTAAATTTAATAGGTTGAAGTATCGCTTTCTATTTTTTACGTCTGTGATATTTCCGGCGAAATCTTTAAGCGGAGTTATATACTGGATAATAAGCTTATGCATCATGGCCAGTTAAAGTTCTCGATGGTTAATTAGGGAACTTAGATAACAGCAGTAGTCGTTAAGTGACTTTGATCGTCTATTTCATTTGGAAACTTAGTTACTATTACATTTCTTCGATTAAAGAAAAAATGGATACTTTTACAACGGCTTCCATGAAAACTATGCGATTCTTAATGGATTAATGCTAGAGATGTGTATTTAGTTTGATTCAGAGCATGGCTGGAAAAGATTGTTCTGGCAACAGAAGCAGTTGTTTCAAAGTAAAACGAGCTTCCTTGAAATTTTGCAGGCATTATCTGGTAATGGAGGGGAAAATAGTTTGTTTTCCTAAGGATGGAAATCTTTATTACTTATTAAGTTAATAGCGCTGAAGACAATCTATGCAAAAATTTAAACTATACTAACGTGCTTGGAGTATTCAATGTTCCTGAGATGAAACTGACAATAAGATTTGATGAGAATAATCTATTAGTTGAAAGTTAAAGGAAACGCTTTGACTTTAAAAATTCAATAGTTCAATTAATTTTTTTTTAACTTTAAACCTCGTTAATCCCTTGTACAATTTTTAATGGAAAAAGTAACTAAAAGAAATTAACGAGGAAACGATTTTGTATTATAGGTGATAATGCGCATAATTTTTTTTACCAAAGAAATAACATTGAAGTCATTATTAAGATAGGTATTTGCATATTTTTTAATAGAAATCATTATGATAGCAAAATTCTAAATTGAAGGAAATTAGTATTGTATGTAATATAATTGATGAAATTAAAAGTAATAATTAATTAATTTTTACCGTAATGTATATATAAAAAACATTTTATCTAAAAGACCCACCAGCGGCCTAGTGGTAAAGTTGCTGAACACTGCTAGTTCGGTTTGAGATTCGAAGCCGCAACCGAGCTGGCTGCATGGGTGCTTTCGTGGTTTTCCCCATGTGTAAACGTATATACGAACCAGTTTCCCTTAGAAAGTCCTCCAAGAAGACATCCCTTCCCTTAGGCAGATACCCCTCGAGACTTTGCCATAATCACATAAACGAAACCATCTAAGACTTCCACACGGGAGATATAAATTTTTCTCTGAATTATTTTAGAAGTTTGTTACTTTATAAAAACGTGTTTCCCAATTCAAAGGCAATATTACTTTTTAAAATATTGCCTTCTCTGCCCCTTTGTTCCTTACGTTCATTTTGATGCCCATCAAAGTGTCTTGATATCTCAAATTATAGTATGACTGCAAGATCAGATGTGAAATACCTCTTAATCTCTGTAATCTGCGCAAACTTCAGTCGCTTAGAAATAATCAAACTATCAAAAGGAATTTACAAGGAGAATTCATAATAGTTTCGTAGTAAACACTTTTACTGTAAATTATTAACACCAAAATCATTTCTCAGAACTCAGCAAAATGGATAACAGTGGTAAGCGCTTCATCGTCTGAGAGTAAATACATCGCCCAGAATGATATTTTTATGTCAGGTGAAAGGGGAGAGAAAATTTTCATTTTTTTCTGAGAAAAATTTCATCCATAGTAAATCGTGCAACGAAAGCAATTTGACACATAAAATAACATCACTATCAGACCATCAACATCAAGCGCATCGAACGCAAGATCCTTTTGATTTGCTTTCAATTTCAGTAGTAACAACAACGAAACTTCATTTAAAACCTCTTGTTTTCAACCGCTGAATCACTCATGGATATCCCTGGTTACAAAATTCTAGAAATTCTTTTTTTATTGAAAGAAAGAAAGGAAGGAGAGAAAAGTGGAACTTCGAAAATCTTTACCAGTGATTGTAGAATAAAATAAAAGCAAAGGAAAATACTACATACCATTAAATGAACTTCCAGCAACTGAATCTGAAATCCAAACATTAGTGTTTGTGGAGCCTGTTGGGAAAATAAGATTAATAAAAAAAAAGGGTAAAGACCGCGGCTTACTCTTGGGCGTTTTGGCCATCCGTAACTGAGAACTGAGATGTCTTTGAACATTCATTTCAGGCTCAAAGACGAGGATCGAATGAGTCTACTGCACGGTATTGCCACAATTCGTCTTAGGCAGCGTGCAAAAAAGAAATTATGGATGAAAGAAAGCCTTTGATATAGTCAGATACATTTATCTGACTATTATTATTTATTCTTTTACCTTACAACTCATCGAATCAAGTCAAAAGTTGCAGTATATTTCTGTTATGCATCAAAAATCTATATCAGCCGGGTTGATGTAAAAAATATAATGAATGTGATAAAGCATATTAATAAATTTTGCGTTTAAGTTTTCTTACATTTGTATAATTTCAAATGAACGGAGTAATTTTAGGGCAGTTTTTACAGCAATATTTATCTGTATTACATTTTTAAAGGTAAAAAGAATAAAATAAGCTATAACATCCAACCCAATAGTTTGATACACTGCTCGAATTTCTAGATTAATATATTCGTGACAGTAGGACAAAATAAAAAGAATGCAAAAGTTTGTAGCATTACGAATAAAAAACTATGATCAGAAATTGTCGACCAGCATTTTTCAGATATACAGACAAAGAACGTCCACTCTAGTACTTGGATCAACGCTGATAGAATAGAAAATGAGAGGGCTAATTGGATAGACATGCATGGAACACTGCTTATATGAGTATAGGCAGTATTTTAGTCTTTCGCTTATCTTAATTCTTTCAACGGAACTTTACTTCAGTCTTGTGTTATAGATCACGGACGTTGTTATTTTGAGCTATAAATTCAAAAGTATGAAATCAAACAAAAAAAGGCCAATCGCAAACTGTAACAATTCACTCAGCTAAGGAAACGACGAAATAATGGAAATATGCTCAAGCGATCCCTCGATGTTTTAAAATTTAGCGAACAAGCAAAAAAGCGAAGCAACCATAACTTTAATACTAACCTACTCAAATGATGATTAGTTATCTCAGAAAACACTCAGAAGCCCCAAGAATACTGAATAACAAAAGTTTATTTTTTCTTTATCAGGATAAACAATAAACAAAATATATGAAGTACTTTAGTTTGAGTACTTTAGTTTCTGAATTCAAGTACGTATTGGGAATTTTCGTTTCACACGAAAATGTTTTGGGACACATACTTTAATATTACATAAATATAAGTAGATTTATATATGCATCAAGAGAAACAATCATCTAAAAAGTAGGGGTGTATGACTGTTACGGGTCGAGAAGCAACAAATATGTTAAGATTACTGTGACCTTGATACCTTTACCCACCATCGCAGATTTCCAAATGAAAGCGTTCACGACATTTATAGCCCACTCTTCCGAAATTACCAGCTAAGAAATCTAGGTGGGAATGCAAAAAAACTGGTCTCAAAGACATGTTACGTCTTATGATTTCTGCTTATCGTGAAAGATCATCTGTTACTTTTTAACACTTTTCTACCTCTTTCCCCGGGAAATGTTTGAATGTTTACCAACATTCTCGAAAAATTGCCATAATTTTTTAAACTGGATTTAACTGCTAATCATATTTCTAGAACGGTATAATTTCCTAATTTGTAATGTTCAGAATATCTTGTTTGATTTTGCTACCACTTATGTTTGAAAATGTTTTCCAAAGTATGTGAATCTTAGTTTATTTGTAACTATTGCCTTAACAAAGCTTTTCAGGCTCTTAAAACGTAGCTCATATATAGCGAAGAAAGATGTACTGTTGTCTAAAAGTTAAATAACAAACTGGAAAATTTGCCAAAATAAACATGTACCCAAAAATTTACATACTTAACAAGTATATTTAAGCGAAAAATAGCCTCCAGGAAACATTTTGCATATCAACATTAAAAGAAACGTTGTGAAGTATTAAAGTGGCTTGTTTTGTTTTATGCTGTATCTATGTATTTTGAACGTCAGGGTTATCAGATGCAAAAGTGAAGAAGGAGGAAGTTTGTTTTGAAAGGGAGAAATTTCAAAATAAAATTAAATTTAAGACATATAACATTTATTGTGAGAAAAAAGTATTTTCAACATTAAAATAACTTTTAGAACACAGTGCTAATATCATTTGGACACTTAAACGTATTTTTCAGAGATACCCATTTTTGACAAAAGCGCATCATTTCTTAATAAAAAGCTATAAAATTTCGACCATGCCATATGCTGAAAATTGTATTGCGTGAGTATTATCGCCTTCAGTGACTTCACCCCCATTACGCGTATCTTTGATCCATTGAGTGTTTATCAGGGAGAAAAGCTCTGAATGTTTCCGTTATGAACAGAAATGCAAAAATAAAATTCACAAATTTTCAGAAATTCCGAAATCAATATTGGAACAAGATTTAAAACGTTCGGTTCTTTGTTCATGAAGATTATAATCTTCGGTGGACTTAATCCCTTTGTCATCAGATTGCATCGATGATAACACCTCTTTGTTGCAAGAACTCAATAGAAGGAATCAAATCTTCAAGTTTCTACTTGAAGATTAGATTCTTTATGTATCATCCATTCAAAACACTTAAACTCGTGTAGTTGTTAGGTCCATTTTGTCAGCATTCTAGAGATGCTTTGTAAACAAGTTGAAATTCGACATAGATGGTCTGCTATTCCTTTCATACTGCGCTCGAACATTAAAAAAAAAGACATTTTAAGGTTGATGTAGGACATTATATTTTAAATGAAAACAGCACCATGATCAACTTGGACCGTATAACTGCACAAACTTTGATTGAAGACGTGAGTGAGTGACGGAAGACGTGGGCACCATCCCTTTAGCGTTATGGTTAATTGGTAATAGCATCACGTCCACCCTTCTCCAGAAACCATTGGGACCACACAAGGGCCTCGCGCGAGACGCCGAAACTCAACATCCAGAATATCCGACTGGCAGTCAAGTCGACCAAAGGCCTCGGTGATTAGGTATACACTTATGCCTTACAGAGTTTGCGTAGAAGAAATAAGTTGCATGATCACTGATAAGTGTAAATAATACTGAACGTGGATGCATACATAAAACAGTGCGTTACATATGCATACAATGCTATATGAAATTACAGAAATACATCTATACCTTGATTGAAGACGTGCAAATATTTCCCCCGCTTTTCCTACCGCTTCCATATTGGCTAGAAATGCAAATTCTGGATAAAGTTCCTCTTCCATATTGGCAGGAAATGCAAATGCTGGATAAAGTTTAGGAGCGATATCTGGCGGCGCACATACTGAGGGCAACTCTTGGAGTGCAAGAGTCGAGCCCCTGCTCGGACCACCGACGAAAGCGGCTTACGTAGACTATTTGGGTATTGGCCGGAGCCCACAACTGTTTAGGATAAGCACCCCAAACAGCACTGCATCGAGAATTCATTCACAGATCTTAAAAAGCATACAATGCCAAACAAGGGGTAGTTGCGTAATGTTGCTGAGAAATACAAAGAACTGGTATCTGGAGATGGTACCTAAACATGGACATGCATACTGCAAGATGAACATATAATGCAGACAGTTATGTTAACAAGTAATACGGTCCAGTGAAGGTTGCTAATTTTCTCTGCTGACAGCCATTCCCGACGCAGAGACGTCGCAAGTGATCAGCGCGAAAGGGCTGAGCGTCAGCTTTAAGCCTTGTCCCTCCTCCACAAAAATTTTGCGAAGTTGCTTTTGAAAGAACAGGCTAAAAGAGATTTCGATATAAAAATCAGGGATTAAATACATGTATGTGATAATTTAACTGTGAATGAAAGAAGACACCCATTAACTTTTAATCATGGCTGGAGTAATGATAAATGTGGCAGACACACAGATTGCGCATTACATGATTGGAACTTCGGAAAGCACAACTACCTTGCTAGTTGCAGCAACATCATTTTATTTTTTTGACGAATATTTTTTCAGACATATCTTAAGACATCTCTTCTTGGTTTTACATAACACTGTGCGTGCTATAACCAACATTTTATATACGCGTATCACATATGTAAACAATAGATGAAAGCACCAAAGCTATTCCTCTTCAGCAAAAGCAATACATAACAACTTGATGCAGTGTAATTTTCGATAATTTCTATATGATTAGTAGGAATCTTAAAATTTCATCATTCGACTGAATTTGTAGTCTGTTTTGAATCCTCATGATGCGTTTGCAGAAACTAACGCATTCCATGGTTATTTGACCATTTCATTTATCTGTGAAGTAAAACGTGCACTCCCTTTCAGGAGTTGTATTCTGTGGTTGGGTGCATTGGTCTTGCACTTTCATATGCCTTCACATTCTACATTATCAGGACAAGATCCTGAATGTAATGTTGAAGATCCTTGCTGATCAGCACGAGTTTCTATTCGGTGAATGTTAACATTCCATCCGTTTTAACGTGAAAACGAAAAGCAAATAAAAGAGGTACAGTGCCCATATGATCACGTAATTGCCATTATTTAGTATCTAATCTGCCTTGCAGTAGATTAATCTCTCGTCGATGAAAATCCTCTAGCTGAGAGTAAAAAAATCATTACGCTGTTTTCACATCGTGAACCTCATCATAGCTTTAGAAGGTCAAGAAAATCTGTAACAATCGAAAAAGATGGTAGTCCAAAAGAAACAAGGTCCGGAGAATATAATTTCTCAGCCCAAGTCGAGTAGTTTGTTTCAAGAGATAAAACCAACTTGAACTCTGGTGTTATCGTGTTAAATGATAATGGCTTTACGATCATTTACGGCAAAAATAGATACTTATGCATTTGTTTTTGCCTCAGTCTGTTCAGTATATATCCAAATAAATTTTCTGGTTACGTGGGAGACAGCCGATTCTTCTCTTTATATCCTACTATACATTAACAACATCTTTTCGGAATACAGTCGTTCTTTTGAGGTGGCTGGAGCAGAATATAATCCTTGTGACATTATGATAAAGTACCTATTTCTCATCATCCGTAATAATGTGTTCCAGTATGGTTCATTTCTGGAACAAGAAAGCAAAGAAACACTGATACTGACTCTCACCTATCATTTTTTTTAGAGAGCTGTCGTGGAGCCCACTGATCTGGTTTCGTGATGAACCCAAGTCGTGCATTTATTTTTCAACTGTTGTTCAGTGCACGGATAACGTTTCCGGTAGTTCAACAACAGCTGAGGTGTGGGTCATTCAATGAGGTTTGGTTTAGAATCTGTTTAGACACCACTCCTGATAGATGTTCGGAATGTGGTTGATCTTTACAGCTTCTGTCTCCGTCCTTCAATTTCAGAAAGCAACCAAAACATATGCTGTCTTGAATGCAGGCTTTTCGTACATTTGTTGAATGTTTCAGTATGCTAGGGCTATATCGCTTTCTTCATCAAACTTGTAGAGTTCCTTACTCTTTTTGTAATAAAATGAACATGGGTGCAGAGGAACCTAAAGAACTTGTTAGCTCTTATCTTTGAAATGTTGAGGAATCTAATGAACTTGTTAGCGATTTGTCGGTGAGTTGAAGCAACTAAGACATAACTCAAGAAGGATAAACTACCCTTTATTTCACTCAAAATAAGAGGAACAGTTGGCCCCTTTCTCGGGCTTACACAAAGCCTTCACTCGGGCTTGAATTCAAAATATGAAATAACAACTAAATTAGAACTAATTGAAAGAGACTTAGCCGAACCTAACACAAATCTAACGTAGTTGGCTCTCAATTTAAACTAGCCGGCAAATATCAAAAGGTACCTAATATACGGCCGAGCGTAACAGCGTCAAGAGAGATTTAGCCTGAAGGCAAACGCGTCCTTCTCAGGATTCCTAGCCCTTTCTCTCTCGGACTAAGTTGAACCTTCCTTAAATACTTTTTCTAACTCATCTGCATTCAAAGCGATTCTAAAAACTCATTCTGGTAAGGAATTGTAAGTGGAAACAGGAATCGATAGGAAAGTACATTGAAATTAAAATAACTGTTATAAAATTAAAATATACCTTGCAAACTCATACAACAAATGATGCCTGGTGTGATTATCTTTTTTTTAAACAGTTTGAGAATTTTTACGAATGGTTTACTTTATCAATACGTTGCCTTTATATGCTGCTTGCCTAAATGGCCGAAAATTGGTTAAAAATTCCAGTCATTACACTGTTATGTACAAGGTCAAATACACTGTAATTTGCATTTCTAGAAACAGGTAGAATTTTTGCACTTACTTACTGCGTTTACCTACATAAGGTATACAAAATATTTCGATTTTCAGGGACGAAGTTGGTGAAAGGTACATTCCAATTAAATAAGAACTTAAAGGTATAAAGCCAGTACCTTCAAGTCCATATAAAATTGGAAAGACTGATCTTTAGTATAATGTAGACAGAAATATAGATTTTAAAATTTAATATATAACAACATAACTTCGAACAAGTCTCTCTCGAAAACATGTTCCCTAACAGCATTTCATCTACCCAGGGAGATTTGGCATTTAAGTTGCTCTAAGCTACTAAGCCAATCAGAGCAGTCATAACTGATGACGTGTTTGTATCCAATAGGAAACCTCCATCGGTTACACAACAAATACGGTATTTCGTAAAGTTTCAATATCTTTATTTTTCAGGACTTAATTTTCAAAATAAATTATAATAATATTAATAATACTAATAAACAGGAGGGTTAATAACAGACAGAAAGTTGGTGATTGAAAATGCCAATAAAAATGCAAAATACGAAAAATAAATAAGTAATTGTAAATTAAAAAATAAATAAAGGAGGAAAGGAAAACAATTAATTGTGAAATGTAATGCATGTATATAATCATTCATTTACACAAAAAATTAAATCCGTTACTTCATGTATAGTATAAAATGTAACATATATTGCTGATAATCAGATTGCATAGTAAAGCATCATTTTAATTAGATGAAAGCTAGAAAAAAAATCATTTTATAAATGAAGTAAAAATCTAACAATTAGCGTTACATAATTAATGTAAAATTATTTTGCATATAATTAATTGATATAAAATAACGTAAAATTGATATATCTGACGTGTAATAATTTCAACAATTTTTATATTAGCAGAATTCTGTTAATTACAGAAATAATACAATAAAATATTAATTTTAAGTGGAACAAAAATCAGAAAATAGCTCAGATGGATTGAAACTCACAATCTGCTGGTTTACGGAAAAATTGATTACTTTCGTAAACGCGCCAACCATCGGGCTAATTAAACGTAGCCTAAAAAGTTGAAATATCATGACAATAGAAAATCATAAATACAGTCAGATGCAAACAGAGGATAAATTAAGCAATTTTTGCTTGTCATATTTATCAGAACACAAAAATATGTAACGCTTTAAACAGGAGAAATATTCTAGGAAATTTAATTAATTCTAACAAATAAGGTAAAATAATACATCGCTCTGTAGCTTACAATAGCGAATCACTTGTCTCAAGGTGAAAAAGTAGTCTTGATCCGAAATAAAAATCGAATTAAGTGCGCTATACATTATTAAGTTAAATGTTGAGAGTAGCCGCCATTACTTTGCGGACACGTGATTTCCATATGCAATTTCATTGGTCGTAGCCAAGTATGTCTCCGGCGACAATGTTATGCGGTCATACGCAGTAATCACGATTCCCGGTGTCGGCGCCACAGACATGTATATAACTACTCGGAGATATGCTTCCCTGTATAGACAAATTGGCGCAAGTTCGGCAGACATCCATAGATACTGGTTCGGAGATATGTCTCCTTGGGTAGGTGGGGCTTAACAGTTTAAAGTGCACATCATTTTAAACGAATTAAAAATGAACCGTTATAGTACATGTTGAAACCTTTCGTAAGGGACACACCTCATAAGGTTAAACTCATTTTTACTAAATCCATAACTAGGCTAACCTTCTAGCCTGAAAGAAGAACTTTCTTGCTGGCTTTTACGACAATGCAAAATATTAAATGATTACAACATAAATAACAACGAACTAAAAGTTATTGTGCTTTCAGCTTAAACTGAAAGCTAACGAACAGTGTTTTATTTCCGTTTCTGGCAGGAATAACACCATGCACAAAAATTCCAATTGTTTATAATTCAAAAGGATTTTTATCCTTTTGAATCCTTGTACTTGCACATTTGTCCTTGTACTTGGTTCGGTAAGATTCTAGGAACCAGTTACCTAATATTCAGTAACAAAGGAGAAACTCACCAACTAGGAGAAATACCGCTTGCGACGAATACAGCCAGAAAATTATCTTAAAAGCGGCAAGCGCAACCAGTTCTCTTTCCTTAATTAAAATCTTAGTCTCATTTTTAGATTCCTTTCATTTACATATTCTGATTGAGAAGAAGAAACAATAGGATTATAGGACAAATTTGTAACATAAGCAAAACGTGTTAATTAAAATAAATCTTACAACATACGTTCTTACAACAAAATATTCTATTGTTTTATTTAATGTCTTGTGATTTGTATCTGAATCAGTATATGGACCAATATTAAATGCAAATTATTATCACTATCCTAAGGTGAATAATAAAATAGTTCTTGTTAATGACTTAGGTCTGGTATTTTATAATCTATTTTTTTTTAACTTGCGCTAGTTATCATAAACTTCAGCATTATTAAATTATTTATAGTTGCAACATTTGACATTGAATTAACTTTTGCAAAGAGTTAGATTAATGTTTGTTTCTTTCCTGTATGCCTTGTCGCATCACGTTACTCGTTCAGACTTGAGTATGGTAATTGTATGATAAGCGACGTAAGTTAAAAATCTAGGATGTAATTTTAACTGGAAACTTAGTGAGTTCTCGCCGGTATACTGCGGCCTTGCTGAAGGATGCCGCCTGCTGAGTAATTAAGTGTTAACAGAGGTGATCACAAGCTATTAGCTATTACTTCTTAAGGTCAGCTGGTAGGCTTGCGATCAAGCGTATCCCAGTTAGATTAACACCTCAGAAGCCACGGCCTTATTTTTTATAAAAGGCGAGAAAGAAAGCCTTTCTAGGAGAAAGCCTTTCTAGGAGAAAGCCTTTTGAGTCAATCTTCATTAGAGGTGATACAGGTTACTTTTTCCTACGGAAGAAAGTTACGTTCATTCTTTTCTAAATCTATATAATATTTTTTTCACCTTTTATCAAAACTAAAATTTTATTTTATAATGAAAACGCTATTTATCGAAATTTAATTTTAAGAACTTTTTAATCGAAGTCTAGATTTATGTCTAAAAGTCATAACAAAGAAATAAAACTTATTTTGTAAATTTTCAGAATTTCGTAGTATTAATGTTAATGACAGTGTTTACAATCAGTGCACTGACTGTCGATACGTATGTTGATGCGGATTTAAAACCTTTTCATGCTCCTACGACATACGTGTTTCGCACTTTCACTATGTTAATTGTGTCTCAAGAAATTTCAGTAAACAATGGAGACTTAAAATGTACTCCTTAATATGGATTAGGAGGTGTAAGATACTGTCGATTTGTTTTTCTGCTCCTTCCTTTTAAAACAGACCCTAATACGTTCAAAATTGAACCCTACAGCCGACGGGAAAATGTAAACATAGATGGCTTATAGTAAAAGGAGAGAATTTATTATAATTTGTTCAGCCTGATATATTAATCAGAATTTGTACAGCATTCTTTATTTAAATCATTCTTGATATAAATTAGAGCATATGTTTTACAAACTAATAAGTTATATTCACAAGGAGATGCTACGATTTGAAAGAATATCTGAAATAGTTTTGTAAGGAGACCATCTTATTACGAAAAGCGTTGAAAGATGATAGATTGAATAATAGTTCATTTTCTTTCCACAAAAAGGTTTAAAATGTTTAATACCATATGCTTTTTAAAAGTACAAAATTAAACATCAACATCAAATACCTACAGGAAATCCGCTTCCCTTGTATTTTACCAGCCATATTTAGATTCATCTAGATCATCTTCAGACGAGCTTATCGAGCTTATTTGCAATAATTTATGTGATATTAGAGGCGAGACATGATATTTGAGTGTGATCCGGTTAGAAGTGGTTTGGCTTACTGCGTGTAAGAGGAACTGAAAGATAAAATTGACGCAACTGAAGAGTTACACGGGTCTGTAACAAGTAATAAATATGAGTAAGGTACATAATTTCTTATTTTTCTGAAAAGTCCATTTATATGCTTTTCTTAGGTATCTAAACATCTAATAGTCTGAATTTCGTGAAGTCTTACGCGAAATATCAGAAGTTTGCTGACATCTAATTTAGAATTAGCAGTTTAAGTCTGTATAATCAGTATTAAATGGTATTAGATAAAAATCCAAGGCGTGTGCAAAGTAAAAACATTGAGAATGATGCTTTTATGATGAGAGAGTAGAGAATATTTAACTTCTTGAGATTCTTTATTTGAGCATGAGTAAGGGATAGTTTAAGAACATGGTTGTGAAGGACATTTTCCCCTTTCTCTCCCCCCTTTTTTTCTATAGTTGAGATTCAAGAACAAATTTCGTGTTACGCTGTGATAGAACTAAAAACGGTGCATTTGAAAGTTGACAAGCAACGTAATTTCAGGCAAGGACTTAGTGAAAAGAAGATTGTTGAGCTATGAAACAAGTTACCTTGAGAACTGGTTCGGTTCAGGTGCCTTGGAAAGAATGTCTAATGAAGGAGCAAAGGCATCTTGATTGGGTATTCTTTATTTCTTGCATATATTAATATTTTATGTTCACATTTTCAGATTTCTGAGTTTGCTCATAAGCTTAATATACACTCACGTTTGTGAAAATTGCAACACCAAGAAGGAATCGTCATAATTGAATGCAATTTAATACACAGTTGAGTGGTAGTGGTACAAATAAATGATTAAATGTTCAAAGCAAACAAACAAGAACAAGAGATCAGAATCAGTATTTTGTGTGGCCACCACGCGCCGCAATAAGTGCTGCTACACGACGTGGCATGGAGTCAAACAAAGTTTGAATGTCTGACTGAGGAAGAGCATTCCATATCGTTTGTACGCGTACCCAAAGTTCGTCTGCAGACGCAACAGGACGAGGATCACGAGCAAGACGCCGACCAATGACATCCCACACATGTTCAATTGGCGACATATCCGGGGAACACGCAGGCCAAGGAAGAAGCTGTACCTGCTGCGCTGCAAAGAAGGATTTAACAATCCGAGCAGTATGAGGGCGGGCATTGTCCTGTTGAAATACAGCGCCTGGCAAGCTTTGAAGGAAGGGAACAGCTTCGGGCTGTAGAACTTCACGGATATACCGGTTGCTGTTCAGATTGCCCACAATTCGTAGCAATTGAGATCGTCTATGATATGCTATGGCGCCCCAGACCATAACTCCGGGTGTTCGTCCACTGTGGCGTTCGATAATGCACTCCGGAAGGTGGCGTTCACCGGCATAGCGTCTGACACGAATGCGGCCATCATGGTACCACAAATTAAAGCGGGATTCGTCAGAAAACACGACATGCTGCCAATCAGCACGCCAGTCTCTGTGCCGATTGGCCCATTGTAGCCGCAGGCGGCGATGGTCGTGCGTTAGGGGGATCCTGTATAAAGGAGTCCGTGCGCGCAGTCCACACTGCAGCAGACGTCTACGAATTGATGAAGCACACAATGAAACACCTGTAGCTATTGACCACACTGCTGCCAATTGCCTAGAGGAAGCTGTACGGTTCCTCCGCGCCATGCGGACCAGGTGTCTATCATCGCGAGCTGACGTCACATTTCGGGGTCCACTCCCGGATTTCCGAGTTGTCCGACACTCGTCCGTCCACTGCTTCCAAACGCGCATCACTGTGCTGCTGTTACGCTGCACACGAGAGGCTACTGCACGATACGACAATCCAGCTTCACGAAGGCCGATGATTCTCCCTCGTTCAAACTCTGTAAGTTGTTCAAATCTCGCTCTCTTTCGTCGACGAGGCATAAGTACAGATTGAGTTAACGTTTACCACTAGCAGATAACCACCGATAACCATACACGCCTCGCTACAGCCGTCTATTTATTCGGATCCATCAGCCGTTCAGAGGGCGCTGCTCAGCATACGCATGCGCTATGGATTTGCAATTCTAATCATTTGCATATCATGCGCTACTTTGCATTTCCTGAAAATTTCAGCTCACTCGCGTAAGTCCTTCATGGTGTTGCAATTTTCACAAACGTGAGTGTATGTTGAATAAAATGCGCTTTTCAAGAAGCATAGATTTTCAGCAACTATAGTATCCTTGTGTGAAATGCTTAATTTGAGACTTAAAGACACTGCTATCAGTATGACTTCTCGGCGAAATCATTTATAATAGAGCGTCAAGTACCGGAATCTATTGTTAATCTGAGCTTACTTATTACGCTGAATTTCAGTAATGGGCTTTAAAAGTGCAGATATTT
Organism: Stegodyphus mimosarum; assembly: GCA_000611955.2. Classification (NCBI taxonomy): domain Eukaryota; kingdom Metazoa; phylum Arthropoda; class Arachnida; order Araneae; family Eresidae; genus Stegodyphus; species Stegodyphus mimosarum. The sequence goes on from KK114948.1 coordinate 530,513, forward strand.
ACTTCTGTACTTCCATCTTATTAACAAACTATTTATTGTCCTTTTTTTTTTTCAAGGAGTCATTACGAAGAAGTCGACTTCTAATGTTGCAAACTATTCTTTCATTACTGAAAATAAATGAGATGTTTTTAAAACATTTCATGCGTATATTTTATAAATAGTTTTCGAAGTTCATAAATAGTTACTTGCATACAAGGTGTCCTAGGAAAATACGTTAGCACAATAAAGTTTATTAGAATTTTAGAAGAAGGAAGCATGAAATATCAGTGGTGCTCTCGCTGAGATACGAATTCCAGACCTCTCAGTTGCTAGTCGGACATGCTTCCAATTGCATTAAGAAGACACGAGGTGAGGAAGGAGAAAATTTCTTCCAAAGTTAGTAATGTATTCAGGAGATTAGACGAAGTAAAAGGATTTTAGGAGAGTTTCGGTACATGGTTTCATTCAGGAAATATGTGATTTCAAAGTTCTGCGATGGCACACTCATTTTCGGTATTGTTTTCTATGTCATATCGGTTTGATTTCAACATCGCTAGGTTCAGAACCCACCGATTTCATCATATGGTGCTTTCTGAAACCTTTTTTTATACCAAGATCCTATAACACTACAAAAGAGCTCATTGCACTCATATAATTAGTTTTTGTTAGCATTCGGAAGATCCCTGTCATCCTAACGTCAGTCATGCGTGTCACATAGTCCACAATCCAAAGATGCAACACTATTCGTATTACTGGTAGTTTTGTGGGATTTGAGTACGTTTTATAAGATTCATAATGCAGGGCACTGCTCATCCGCGACTATATCTCGGTGTCCTTTCATTCGCTTCGTCGGCAGTGATATTCTAGATTTTGAAATCGCATGCGTACTGCATTCATTCCAGTGGCATTTAGTTTCTTTTGCCTCCTGAATATGCCACGTGATGTTATTACATTTCTAGGACGCCTTTTGTAGAAGAAAGCTTTGCGAGGGGATATGAAAGATGAAGAAATAGAAATTGTAAGTTAACGCTAATTCTTCATCATTTGCATAAATTAAAGATTGTCCCGTCGCGTTAAAGATGTTAGTAAATTTGGCGCTTTTCGTAGAAATAAATGCGAAAAGAATTGCTCTTCAGAACTGTCTGTTTCTGCTTTTATCTAATATATGCAAATATTAAGATATGGCTTCGCAAGGAACTATTATTTAAATTTCATTAATAGTAATATTTTTATCTCGCTAAAATAAAAGCATAACTGTAGATAACATACATAGAATAAAAATTTGAATTTATTTTATTTCGATTGTTACATGTACTGCTTCTTGAGAAAATACTTGTAACCATGATGACTTTTAATGGAGCAGATAGTTTAAGTTTGACTAATTTTTGAAAGTGAAGGAAAAAGAAATTTAATTATAAGGATGATACTACCAAAAGTCGAAAAAAAATTAAAGCAAACTATTCAACTTCAGGATGCTGCAATAAAATGGTGCCAATGAAAGCTGAATTTTTAACTTAATTTTATTGTTTAGGGAATGTCGTTGTTTGATATGTAGTGAGATTTAGACTAGGTGAATTTATTTTTTTCTTTGGTAGTCTGTAAAAGAAGCAGAAGATTCATAGATTCGTTTTTCCTCTTTTGCTATAAAAATTAAAATCTTTAATATAGAAATTTAGCCTTAAGCTGTGTTCACACTTGTTCGTCGGCACGAAAAGCGGAAATGCGCTGAAAATTGCTTTCCGCCTACAAGAATTCATTTCAGGGCGGAAACTTTCGCTTTAAAAGTTGCCATATGTGCAGATTAGATGCCTCTTCATATCGGAAACTTGGGAAGAAATGTTTATTTTTATGTGGTATTTTGACTTCCTAAAGTTCTGCTTGTTAATTAAAATGGATCTAATGTCTGCTGAATCAAAACTTAGTTTACTTCTTGTTTTACTTACATAGAAAAGCAGTAGGTTGTGGGTTATATTGATATGTGAGCAAGTAGTAACAAGGAGATAAAAATAATTTAATTTAGAAAGATGCGCTTAAGCTACATCGAAAATTTTTAAAATTACTTTCGCATGATGCCTCATCAATTCGTTGAATTTTTAACCGTCGTTGAACCATCTATTTGAAAGCAAAACACTAATTTCCGTCAGAATATCGCAGAAAAGGATATCCCATAAAAGGATAGCTCTATGTGTCTAATTTACATTACTTATGAATTTTGTTGAATGATAATTATAAATTCTTAAATGCATATTTCGATTTCAGAGAGTGAGGTTTTCATGGGGTTGGATATCTATAAAATTTTTTGCGTGATGCGTGTAGTATTTTTCTCATTAAAATTTGTTTAACTAATGTAATAAAAATCATATTTTGTTATAATGTGTGTAGGATTTTTGAGATCTTCAAAATATCATACTTGAATAATTGAAGCAGTTTCTAAAAAATTCTTCTTTTAGTATTTAAGGACTTGAGGAGCATTCGAGGACCATCTGCCTAACAGGAAGGATGTCTTCTTGGAGGACTTTCTAAGGGAAACTGGCTCTTATACACGTTACACGAGGGGAAAACCACAAAAGCGCGGAAACAGCAGTCCTTTCCCCCTCGGACTCGAACCCTGGACCAAACTACCAGTGTTCAGCGGCTTTTACAGCTCAGCCGCTGGTGAGTCCCTTACACTCATTGACATAAAATTGGTGCACTCAGAAGTATTTGTCGGATCGTAATGAGACTTGGCATGGTGTGCATGTTTTGCCGATATGCAAATAATTAGAAATACAGCGGGACTGCGTATTTCTTAATGTCTCCAAAAGATGATGAACTTCGTTCTCCCTGGCGGATACAAATGGTAGGCAGATGTGCTGTATCTGTTGCAGAGCGATGCTTTTTTACTAGGTATGTGGTTATGCTATCGAAGACATTATGATCAGGTGTCAGATTTCGAGAGAGGAAGAATTATCAGGATGATGGAAGACTGGTGGTCGGCTCGACAAATAGCTCCCCACTTAGGTTGTTTTGCCTTTAGTGTGAGGAGGAGTTAGGGCCAGTGGACAAGAAGGAAGTGGCATACACGGCGGCCAGGCTCAGGATGCCCTTGGCAGCCGAATAATGAGAGGAGTGTCACACCTAGCGCTAACTGCATTATTGTCCACCATTCGCACAGGCAACACTTTTAGTAGAAACTCCCGTGTCTGTCCATACAATCGTTGAGGGGTCCAGCTGAAGGCCATTTTTTTTATCACGGCGTCCATTACTTTTGCTTCCCATGACAACCACTCACCGTTGCCTCTGTTTGGAGTAGTGTCATGCTTGACGGAATTGAACCACGACCAAAGGAAAACATACCAACGTCAGCGACAAATCGAGGTTTAATTTGGGCAGCAATGATAACCGTGTACCTGTATGGAGGCCGTGTGATGAACGCCTTAATCCTGTCTTTGTTTTACTGCGTCACATCGCTGCCACAGCTGGTGTGATAGTGTGGGATACCTTCGTATATGACACTCGGTCACCCGTAATATTAATCCGGGGCATTCTGACAGCCCAGCCGCACGTTCATGACATGCTTCAAACCATGTATGTTACTCACAGCAGGGTTCCCAAGAGACATTTTTCAACAGAACAATGATAGACCACATACAGAGCTTATTACAGGTTCCGACACATTACCATCCTTCGTTGGCCTAGCCGATCATCAGATCTGTCACCGATCAAGCGTGTTTGTGATCATTTGGAACCATAAGTTGGACAGTCTAGAAGTTTGAACGAACTATAGGCGCGCTTGCAGCAATTGTGAAATGAGATGACGCTGAATGCCACATGGGATCTGTATGGATCAATCTGCGAATTTGTTGTTTTTGCTGTAATAAATGATCTTTTTTGCTTTTATTTTATAATCCCTTACTTATATCAACGTTGCAGTCAGATATATAAATTTTTTTCGATCTGAATCTGTTTCTTGGTAAGAAAATATTTATGGTAATGAGTATATTTTAAATTCAGCGTTAAGTCACAGTTCTGTTTTTAGTTATGATAAGATTTTCTAATTGGTGTGCTTCAAAAGTTAATAACGCATTTAAAAATTTTACATTTAGGTTAATTTGCAATGCACAGTAGCCCAATTAGTATACAAATACATAAAATTACAGGTTTTTAAGTACTTTGCAATTTTTTAAATTTGAATTACGTTAGTCAGGCGACGCTTCGCCCATAAACGAAAGCAAAATACCTCATAAATTTTGAATATGCTAGACGTCACTGTTGATTCCCCCTCTTCATGATTTCATTTCCTCATTTGATGCCGTTTGCGAGTTAGTCGAAACGATCCTCTTTTCCGTTATGTATATATTTTATTTGCTCATATTTTTTTCTATTGTATTTGTATTTTTGCAGCTATTGAGGCTATGCTCCCGAATTTTGAGAGTATAAATTTTCTTCCATGCATTCTTAACACCAGATTCTAGTTAGGTATCGTTTCATATATTTTCTGTGAAGCGCTATTGACGGAACTCCAGAACAGGATCTTGCATATGAACGTATGCAAGATGTTGGCATTACCTAAACACCGCCTGCTGATGTTAGTATTACCTAAACACAAGTAGACAGCAGAAAGAATATATCGTTAAGAATATTTGATACTTTTTGCAGAATAGTATCATTTGAAACTGACAGGTAGCCCCCATAACCAAAAATGGCGAGGAATATGAAGGTCTAGAAATCTGAATAATCTTCCATGCGGAAAGCGCCTGTTACCACTCAATTCTCTTCAAAAGCTGAGAGTAAGAAATTTTCATAGAAGAAGCAACGGGGAGTAATGTTTTATCTCGTATGAATGCTTGCTTTCCTTCAAATTTAGGACTTTATTATGAGTAAGCTTAACAGTGAATCGTGACAGTAATAATTCAGAAAAGGGGTGTAACATTTGAAGTGGATCTAAGTGTATACAAAAATTTACATGAAAAATTCTGTATAATAATAATAAGCTCGTAATTTTTTGCGTCTGTGTTACTTTCAAATATTAGCTAATTCTTAGATCAACCTGCAAAGCTTTTAGTTAAAACTTTCGTTATGCTGACACACAAGTTCGAATTTTTGTAGCAAAATATTGCAGTTGCACTTGTAGGACTAATAAGCCTGTTTACTAATATTAAGTTAACATATTTCTTTTCTACCAGATTTTGCATTTCATCCGTGCTTTAAAGATTGAAATTCATTATTTCGGAATATTCTAATAAAAGTTTGAGTACATGTTGATTGTGATTTGCTGCCTCAAAGATTTTTCACATTTCAAATTATTCCTAATCGTAAAGGCATGGGGCATTACCAGATCATTTCTTTTAGAATTTACGTTTCCTTACTGGTGAGCTATATCTCTGTTACAATGCTAGTCATCATTGTTCACGTAATATTTTGACCTGCGAACTTCCGAATGAACAGAAATAGGGTGATTAAAGGCAATGGCTGCTTTCTGGCGTAGTATGACGCTGAAGATTATCTTGGCACTGTTTCAGCAATGTCAAACGAAAAGAGCTGTTACAAGAAAAACGGTCACTGGACGAACAGCTGCTTTAGCAGTATGAGGCACAGCAATGTAAATTCATTCAGTGACATTTCACTTATTTTCTTGAGGTTGCTACTATTGTGAGGTTAAGACTTTTAATTCAAGCGCAACTGTGTGGAAGGCGTTCAATACTTTGCGCTTTATTAAATCAGAATGACGAAGTTCTGATATGAAGTTTTGTTAATAACGTATGCAATAAAGCATTGATCAACATATAACAGTTCTGGTCTCGTTAAGTCTCACTTTTCTATATATAACCGGATTCAAAACATTGTTTAATGAAATGAAGCGTAAAGGAAATGAAGAACCAACTTACCAGTACTGAAAGCAGAATATGAAAATAGTAAATTCGGGTAGATTGGTTTGTTAAAATCCTAACATTTTTTATGTTTGCGAGAAAGGCCAAGTAATTCATACAACACAAGAGTAACAAGTCGAAAGAACCTAGTTGTATGTTCTTGGACTATATTTTACCTAAATTTCATATTTATAGAGGAAATAATGCTACCAGTGAAAAGAATAGCATTTGAAGCATTTAAAATCAAACAACAAAATTTCAAGGCCAACCAATGGTAAATAAACCAACGGTCAAGAAAATTCCAAGAATATTTTTGGAAGCACAGAATATTTTTGAAAATATACTAGTCTCCTCTTCTTTCTATCTACTTCATGGCTCAAAATTCGAAGCAGAATAGCATTTACTGCTTCAAATACATCTGATCTCTCACTATGGATTCTTATATAAAATATGCTACACTGTTCAGGGCTTACGAAGAAGAAAATTAGTCTTCACAGCATTTCTCTGCAATCTCAATGGTGAATACGTATGCCACATTTATCGGTACATACCCTTTTATTATTTTAATATGCTGCTCTAATATTTCATTATACCCATTTGTTCTTTTATTTCGTTTTTGTTTCCAGTACACCAAGCTTTATGATTTTATAGCATTACCAAAAGGTGTATTTTTCTGGTTTAAATTTGGAACATGTATAAATGAGCATTTTGAGCACTGTAAGATATAAATGAGCATTTAAATTTTTACAAATGTATTTCCTATGTGTAAATCCTGTGTATACTTTAGAATACTGAGTTTGCCTACGTGTAATTCGCAAAAAGTATTCTTCAGTTTCTGAGTCAAAATCAAAGCACTCTCGATTAGTGAATAGCATTCATATGTATACTTAAGACTTACCCTTTAGTAAAGTAATAGCAGCGACTAAGATGTCCATTGTACTACAGTTCTGAATTTTTTAATGTCTAGAGTATTATCATCTGAGATAATCGGTCAGAGTCGGTTGGAGTTTTTTGTTCTTAAACTAAACACGAAATAAACACTTTAATCCTAAAATGCGAGTATTTTAACACATTCTCCAGTCCCCGTGATTTACCATGATTTTTATTTCTTACAAAAATCTCTACTGTGATATATTTGCATTCTTATAAACATTTTATGAAGAAACATTACATAAATATTTAGAGTGCTTTTGATCTGATGCTTATCGGATTGCTACTTGGTGTAAACAGAAAATCACTAAAAACCGCTTGAGTTTATTAAGTTTTTCCCACAATGAGAGAAGTAACTGCTATGTCATGGTTTTAATGAATTGTTATGGTTTTAACAAATATCTACAGCAAAGAATGTTTACCTATTTAAACTCTTAAAGATTAATAGTTTCGACATTTAATTTTTATCGGTTCGATTTAATTCGTGCTCTTACAATTCTTATATTGTAATAAATTTTGCAAAGGAATGGCTGCTTCGTTCGAAAAAGAATAAGCAGTCAGTAATATACTTTTTTTAGGCTGGAGTAAAATGGCAGTTCCATGTAAATTAGCAAACTGAGTTTGTCATGCGCTTTCTTTCTCCGACAGACTGCTAGTCAATTTATCTTCATTTATAATTCAATGTGGTTCTCGCTTTTTCTTCCCTTGTTTTTTTTTTCCAGTTTCAAATACGCCATTAAAGCCATTATCTTCTTTCCCCCAAGGCCAGCGCTTTATAAATGAAGGAATCTTTGCATGTATTGCGGATGGCTGTAGTCTTAAATTTTTCGTATTTACCAGCTGAATTGAAACTAGCACTCTAGATATTGTAGACCTTCAATTTTAATACAGTTTGCTCGCCTGCTGATTTACCTTTTCTTTCATCTAAAAAAGTGGATTTGCTGATGAGATTAATCCTTTGAGGTGAGGTTTATTTCCGCTAATTGTTAGCAAGCTACTTTGAAAGCATATGCCGCTTTCACTTACCTTAAATTTGAAAGTGAAATTTCTTAAATCTGTCGCGTAAGGACATTAATTCGTTCGTAGTTATTTTGAACCTTTCTAATTCGCACGACTACAAATGTATTTGAATTTTGAGTAGGCTTTGAAATTTGGGTCATTTACATAAAGAATTCTTCAGTAAAGAAGTGGAGAGATTTGATATTTCAATACTGATTACGTACGAGCAAAGTCTTTATTCAAAGTGTAGTAACTAGATGAAAAAAAATTTCTATTTTTTAAATTAATGTGCTTAGCTACGAGCAAAGTCTTTGCTCATAGCGTAGTAGCTAACTAAAAAAAATTATGTTTTCTAAATTCATGTGTTTAGCTGCTGTTGAATATTAAATAATTCTTGAAATATGTAAACTACACCATGTTTCTTGACCCTAGGTGTGATGTCATTCAGTATCACTGCAAGTTTCCGTTATGGGAAGTTAGTCTATGAGAGCATTCGGCTTCCCAATTAGATATTATAGCGGAAGAGTTAATAGCTTCTGAGTTTCATAGATGTAACTTTCACCCTCCGTCGACGCTTTGAGTGATCCTAGGAAATTTACTGGTAGAAGTAAAATCTTTGAAAGTCTTTAATATTCTTTTTAGAAAGTCCCAACGAATAAGAAGTTGACTGTCACGATTTGACGAATCCTTGTCTGACACATTGGAAAACAACTGCGTTTTTATTAAACTAAAACAGCATTACACGATATAATTAATCGTTCTGGAAAGCTAAGAAGGAGTAATTGACGTAAGTTAAAGCATCAGCTTGATGGTGAACGAATAACTAAACGTTATGCAAGCCGAAAATATATTTAAAATGCATATATTAAGTTTATACGCTGTGTCTTTTATGATACTTATACCTTGACCAACTACCTACTTTATGTACTTTAGAAATGTGAGTTAAGGGAAAGGATGCAAACGATATAAAAATTACGCTTTTTTTAATGTTAATGAAAGTGAATTAAAGAATGAACACCAGCTTCGTAAAACTTAAAGATCAAGAGAAAATGTTTCTCTTTCCTTTCATTAATTTTTATTATCAGTCTCGTTTGAAAATTAAACGTATGATAGTAGTCTGATTATTAACACGACTGGCTAAGTTTAGCAGCACTTAAAAAATATCGCAGTTTATAGAAATATAAGTAAAATAATTTCTCAGTGAAACATTCTCGCGTTTAAGCTCTTTGTAATGCGTGCTTTGTTTTTCACTGCTCGAATGTTGAAAGTGTATTACATAATTGGACACTTTAAGAAATTTGAAAGGCTTAGATACGAGCAATAATTTTGTAACTTAATGATTTCTTTTGACCTATGGAATGATAGCGACTGCAACACTTTTAGATCATAACTCACTAGTTTTTATGGATGACATCTGCAGCAATAGCCTATGACAAGAACTGGTGAGATCACGTGATTTTTCTCCTGGTAGATGGAAAAAGAAACACGTGGTATTCCACCCACGGTTAATAACGTGGATTTAACGCCCACATATTTTCTTCATGGTTTCTTCAATTTCTGACACACCAGTTGTATTTATTTTTAAAATATGAAAGATTCTAAAAGATGAAATCGAAACTTTCGCGATAATTACAAAATGCTTGAAAGAGGTCACTAAAAATATCTCATCGTGTTTTACTGAAAGGAAAGTTCTGATTAGCCAATGGCAAAAAGAGCCAATCATGATTTACAAACCTGCTTCACTGAAGTATTCAAGCAAATGCAAACAACTAAAGGGCAGCTTTAAGAGGATATAATCCAACTTTCTGGTATTCACGTTGCTGTCCTTTAATCAGCAGAAAATACAATGTGATTTCATTATACGTTTATACCTTTCTTTGGGAGATGACAAGGATTTTCCAAATTTCCAATTTGAGATTGTATTTTGAGGATTCAAAAAGGAATTTTTTATTTTGTACATTACCATAAACGAAATAATTTATTTCATGCTATGAAGTAAATTTGCAATCAACTTTTATTTTTATTTTTAATTCTGCCATGTAGAATTTATATTACTGATCGTTTGAAACTTACAAGGAGTGCAGAAATATAATAATTAATAATTTCCTTTTCTAAACGAAATTTTGTTAATGCGATAGTCCTATGATGGTTACATTGTTCTTTAACGAATTTCTTCATGTCAAAAATGTTTAATAGTGCTTTCATTAATGAGTACTGATTTATTGAAAAGCATGGTTGGGTTAGCTTAGGTATTCGATTATGGCATAACAAAGAAAAGTTCCTCTGTTAAGTACCTCTGCCGAAAATTTTCTAAGCGGATTGGTTGATTAACTGCATTCGAATGCTGTTTTGCTGTGTGGAAATGATTCGCTTTTATATAATAGACACAGAAACCTTGAAAACTCATATAGCCAAACAGTTCTGCCAGAAGTCGGACTCTGGACGGCTGTGGTGGTGTTCAGCAATTTTAATCCTTCGATTAGTGGTGAACTAAATAAAAAATGAAAATGAAGGTTATCCGTAAGGTGGAATGTCTGTAACCAATGTGGTGAATAATGATCGGGACAAGTTAACTATTTGCTGTGCCCAAACAACTATTTATCACTCACTTCGAAGAAACATCCATTACTTTGCAAATTCCGTGTTCTGTCAAACAGAAATTATTACTACAGTAAGCATTATATTTTGAAAGCTGTATATGGAAAAGTTGGGGAGAAGCTACATCTTGGGGAATTAAATTTTTTCTATATTGAATAAATGCAAAAGTCTTTCCGTGGTATTAGTTTATGATGGACTGATATCACGGTAAGTCCCCCTCCCACTCATACCTTTCAGTAACTTTCAGTAGTATTGGTAATTCAAACTGCTTGGTTTATATATACGTAATTTTATGTACTAATCGTTAATTTCTGGAGATTAGCTCTTAAACCAATATGTTACCGTAGCTGTTCAACTCTAATGTATATTTCTGCTTTTGTTGAATATTTAAAATTTTTTCATCGAAAACTCTTTTCTAGTGAATTAGGCTGTAAATTGAAGTTTACAGATTACAGTTTATTTTTGTAAATTATGCATGAAGGGAACTTCCCGTCAGACGATCGAACCGAAACGCACATCAATAGGACACATTGTCAAAGCAACAATATCAAGTTTACCTTACGTGAAAGATATCCTAGTCTGCTACCGGCATCAGCTAGCTTAGTGGATGAGAGCACTCAGGGCAAGAAAAATAGTATTGTATTTTTTTTTTTTTTTAATGTTGGCATCTTTCATATTCCTTTTCCGAAAACTTGGGATGATGATTTCCTTCTAATATTCTAATCAATATCTAAGGTTTTAATTCCTCTTAAATGTTCAATTTTTTTCCAGTTCTTTCTGTATTTTTATTCAGTGGAAATAATCCGTTGTGGCGTTTAGATGCAAAGCACTTTTCATTCTAGAATTTCTTTCAATGCCCTGTTTTTCCAACCGAAACAGTTATTTAAGTTCACGAATTTATTTTTGCCACAATTCCGAGCCTTTTCTTGAATTTTTCTAGCTACCCATTTGCCGCCTGAAATTCGGTGTCACAAGTTCAACAACCTTTTCCATTATCAAATCACCGAAAGCAGGATATTTTTATCTTAAACTCTGTGCGCATTTCTTTCAAAATAGCTTCATCAACGTCTTCATAAATAGGAACTTTTATTTATTTCCAAAAAGTAAGACTTCTAGAATCACAGCTTGTTTTATAATCTCATGCCGATTTTTTATGACTGTTGAAAAATGGTCGAAGTTTGACGCTGTATTCTTCTGTTGTATTCGTGTCCTCCACGTCTTCCATAATCGGCATCCTTGTCTATCCATTAAGCACTTTCTTTCCGATATCTTTAGCAAGAAGATAACTGTAGGTATGTTTGTTTATTAACATAAATGACACGAAACCTTTCAGCAGCGTACAGCCAGTACCTTAAGCTACAGATTGAGTCTAATTAGATATTACCAAGTTTATGACCATTATGAAAGAGAAGGGACCAGAACAAATTTATGGAAGTTACCTCACTAGCTACCCTTTTCTATAAAAAACTGGCAATACAACTTACAAAAAATTGCATGCCGTATTATTTAATAAACATATTTTAATGTTAGGAACTTTTGATAGTACTGGAGTGAGTAATGAATCCTTTGTCTTGGTTTCAAGTTATTTCGTTATTCATTGGTAAACAGTTTAACTCTTCTAGGTAAAGTTAGTGGTTTTGATGAAATACAGGTCTTTACATTCCCTTTTACAAATCCGAAACAGATACAAAAATGCAATGTATACTGCACACTAAATTATAGTTATACATTTAAACATACAACACAAAAGTGGTCACATCAGTGGCTAAGACCATTGAACAGGTGAGTTCAAATCTAGGCGAAGGGCTGACTGCATGGGCGCTTTCATGGATTTTCCACATGTAATGTGAATACTAGCCAGTTTCCCTTAGAAAGGTCTCCACAGTGCCATCCCTTTCCTTAGACAGGTAGTCGTAGTATGCTTCTTCATGATCAAATAATTCAATTCAATGCACATCTGTAGAAAATTTCTTAGGAAAATAGGTAAATATTTAAAAAAATTCGTTAAATGGAGAATGAAAGGAAGTAATTTTTATGAAGAAATTATATATTAGTCAACGCCTTGCCAATAAATTCGTTGGATAGATAAATTTGTAAAATACACTGGTTATCATAAATTAAGGAAAAATCACAAAAGTCACGATTACTGAGGAAGTTACATGTAGAATTTTATGAAACTTACCCACAATATACAACACATAGAAAGGTATTAAATAACATAGAAAGAAATTACCAAACAATTATGGTAGTATAGAAATTAGCACATATATAAAATGAACAAATCGAAGGTGTCAGTTTGCTATAGGAAAAGTACCTTCAATATGGATGTGACCGCCTCTAGAAGCAATGCAGCACATACAGCGATGTGTGATGCTTTCAATTATGCGGTCTATCAGTTCCATAGGAAGCGAGAGCCATTGCTCTTGCAAAGAAGTTGCAAGCGCGGCAAGAGTTTGAGGGGGCGGATTGAGAGCAGCTAGATGTCTCCCTAAAGCATCCCAAACGTGCTCGATAGTATTCAAGTCCGTGGATCGAGCTGGCCACTCTGTGCGCATAATTGTTTCCTGTTGAAGATAATCATCTACGATGCGAGCCCTGTGTGGTCTTGCGTTGTCGTCCTGTAACACGAAAGCATCAGCTATTGCCCCGGCATATGGGCGCACATAAGAACCAAGGATGTCATCTCTATAAAACTGAGCATTCACGGTTCTCCTTGGAAAGACATGGAGGTCTGTGCGTCCACCCAAAGAGATGCCACCACAAACACCGACACTGCCTCTTCCGTATGCATTTCTTTCACGGATGTTTGATGGATGATAACGAGTTCCAGGTTCTCTCCATATCAAATAACGCCTACTATCGCTTTCTAGACTAAATATTGACTCACCCGTAAGGAGAACAGCCCTCCATTGATCAGGGGTCTAGTGGACATGTTGTCATGCCCACTGCAAACGGTCCCTCCTATGGCGTGACGCAAGCGGCACGCAAATGGCTGGTCGCCTCGCATACAGACCACCTTCGTGAAGCCTTCTACGCACAGCTGACGTTGACACCAACCTTCCGGTGGCTGCAGCAAAGGAGGATCTAAGAAGAGTCGGAGTAGCGGTTCTATTTCTGCGTGCACATAATGTCAAATATCGGTCATCGGTGCTCGTCGTAGCAATTGGCCGTCCTTGGTTGAACCTCCTAGATGCCGAATCTGTGGTTTGAAATTTCCTCCAAAGTTCCAAACCACAAAAGGACTCAAATTTAGCCATCTGGCCACTTCTATTTGACTTTCTCCTGTCTCTAGTCTACCAGAGGCTCTCCATCGTAGTTCTGCAGGCGAATGATGCCTGGAGGTCGCTATTACAAATTGGCTATCTCAGATTTCTGATGTCACTATCACAGTGAAATATATGGGCTTGCTCTCAAACATGGACTTTTATGCTCCTCGCAGATGACGTATTCCGAGTGCAGCGCCACTAATTTGCATATTGCAGTTTTACTCAGCTACTCTTATTTGGCAACATATTTAAATTTTACACGTTTTGGCTTATTTTTGAGGGAGTTATCGCTATTTTTGTGACTTTTCTTAATTTATGATAACCAGTGTAGATGTTTCTTGTAGTCCTGTTGCCTATATTCATATTTTTGAGTAAGTTATATAAAAGTATATTTTGAGAATGAAGTCCGATTATATACATACATATAGTTGAATAGTTCATTTTGTTACGCTAATATGTAATATGTTGTAATAACTTGAAAGGCAATTTAAAGATCTTAACAGCTTACTTTTCACCAGAGACTGAGCAACCTGGACTCACTTCAAGTGTTCAGTCAGTGGGGAGGGGGATGGGAAATCAGGTCTAGAGTATCATGCCTTCGAGGACAAATGTCCATGAAACAACAAGAAACTGCACCATAAATAGAGAGAAATTACAGTGTGGGGAAGACGCAGTGACATTAATCTACTTGCGAAATAGATATCGCACAATGTAGGAAACAGTTGCAAACTAGAATGCAAATATAGATATCTGATTTTTAGTTATATTGCATAAAAAATGCTTTCGGCATGATTATACAATGCACACAAATATGTGAATATTTATGCAGATAGGTATGAAATGAGGTGATGCATATGGATACGAAATGCAATCGACTTAACTGTGCATCATCGATAACTACGAATATATAACCGATAGTAGTAACTAATGTATACAGGTACGAACATACAGTGTGTAGAATCATTAGGTTTTTTTGAAGCAGGAGAAGTGAAAAATGTACAGTTCCCTCACCGGGACTGGAACCCTGGATCTTCCGAATGCGTGTCGAATGGGCTTCCAGTTACACCATCAAGGCATGCGGAAAGGTGGGAGAAAATGCCTCTTAAGTGAAACAATATGCAACAAAAGGCATGACAAGTCACAGAACAGTTGGAAGTAAAATAAGAACTTATTAACATGAAAGAACGTTTTTATGTGAGATATCTCACTGGTATTCCTGATCAAAGTAATTGCTACTTCATAAATTTTAAAATACGTATTTGTGCATACGTGTAACTGCAAATTGTCCAAGCTTCCGAATTGATGGATGACCGTTTCGATACAACAGATTGTTTCGCATATATATACCATAAACTGTCTAGTCCGACCACAGTCGCATAAATAATCTTATGTACCATCTTCTGTGTCGGCATAGATCATCTACGTCTAAATCTTTGGAAACAGGTTGCAAATTGAGCATGGCCTGCAAGAAACTGCATAAGCTATAGATTATCATTGCAGCGAATTTGTGGCTCTCGATAAGAGTTCGAATATCATCTGACCTATGGATCCGGTCTCCCTAATGTTTTGCTAAGTACTAATTAGGAGATATTAACAGTGTATGGACCGTCAACAGAAATACCAATAATTTGCGATGTGTCATACAAATCGCAAAAATCAGAATAATCTCAATCATTTACTCGATTAGAATAAACTTGGCGGAAAACATATTTTACGATGTTAATAGTGTATTTTTCAGCAAATTTGTTTCAATTATGAATGTACGTGTAATAATTGTCATTTTAATATTTTAGTTTAATAGTTATTTGCTTTAAGACCGATTTTTTTGATGAAATTTAGATTTATTTTATTTTATTTCAGACTGAAAAGATGCATTCTTCTTTAGTGATGTTCAATTTAGAATAAGGGACAACACGAACTTCTAGAAGTTTGTTTTTCAGTCTACTTTTAATGGTAAGTTTGTTTTGCAACTGACCTCAGATTTGTTCTTCTCTTACGTACAGGGTAATCCCAAAATTAGTAAACATTTAAAATATTTGTATTTCGGTGAGTTTTCAGTGTATGGCGAAGCATTATATTTAATAGAATTACGAAAAGTTAACAAATTTTATTTTTGAAATTTTTATTGTAGTTATGTCCACCAGACGAAACTCCACATGCAGCAGAACACAAAATACCAGTAATAATATTGTATGAGGCTACTGTCATCGTCACACATTGCTTGCAGACTAACTAAGCCATAATTGGCAGTATAGAATGCATTTATATAGGAATCGCTGATATATGCTTTCATAGAGCGTTCTTTAATACCACGCTGATCTTGGGTGATTACCGCAACTCGGTTAAGTTCATGTAGCCTCACGATACAAAATGGCGTCCGCATTCGGGTCTGGAAATATGGATAAACATTTATACTGAAAGTGACGGATTCTTACTCTAGTTTTTTCCAAAGTCGAGAAAAATGATATGGAGCTGCATGAACGTCCAATGTCTGATGCTTGCCTTCTTTCTAGTTTCTTATATTATTTTTGAACAAGTCAGCTACTGATAGCTCAAAAGCAGAGTCATGTGATCAAGATTACAAAGCGAAGCGCCGTCTAGTCTATATTCCGGTCTAAAACTTTTCATAATAAAGTCTTTCAAAATAAAAATTCATAATTTTTATGCATTGCTAGGCTTTGTAATTCGTTGAAATAAATATTTTTTAAACGTTTATTAACTTTTGAATGACTTTATATTTTTCTGCAATATTAAAGAAACAGAACAACAAATAATTTGTACTATCTTTTATTTCATAGCTCTTAAGATGATGAAAAAATGAGAACAATCTTTAACTTGCTTCTAAATTTCTCAAGCTCTTTTCCTAAAGTAAAAAATAAGCAAGTGCATGTTTCATTCCATTGGCTTGACAACTGCAGAAAGTAGGTTAACACATTGCTCAGTAGAAGAGCATCTTATAATTTGCTTTATTTTGAAGGAGGAATCATTGGTGCCAAAACTGTAATGACCATCTTATTTTCTGTTATTGGGGTATTCAGCATGATTAGTATAGCAGTTATATAAAAGAAAGCAGTATCTGACGCCTATCCAACATCCTGGAAATCTCTGCTTTTGAAAAATGTTTGTGATGTCCAATGGCTGACCTATGAAGTGGGGCCCTACCTGATTTGAACTTTTGAGGCCCCTTCACGTTAAACCACAAAGTGTGTTTTTTTATTTTTTACGCTACTTATCTTTGAATCTTGAAAGTGATTTGTAGTCCTTGGAACGCGGGACTTTTTTGATTGCTACCTGCGTAGCCTATAAATCCACCTTTAGTAATGAGCTTTTCTTACAACGTTTCATAAAAAAGCGTGGTATAGATAAATAAATTTGAAATATTTTACTTTCTCCTTCAAGTGTTGAAAGTGGATCATATTTTTTTTACATTATTTATATAGCTCTCTGATTGATGGCAGAATAATAAATAAGAATGCGTGCGATCTTTAAGACCAATTAAGTCAATATTTTTGTAACTAAGAATATTATCTATGTTAACTAACGCAACTTAGTAAAGTTTCATTCCTAGACAAGTAGCACAATGATTTTTCTTTATATTTTCTAAAGTTTTTGTGACTTATCTCATTTACAGTAACATCAGACATTTTAACAGTATTCATTAACAGTATTGACAGTAACACCAGAACAAGCCCACGAAATTCATCGTGGCAAGGAGAGCAAGACTACGCCCCCGACGATTTATGGCGCCCCAATTTTGATGAAGAGCACTCCGAGGGGACCCTTCTATCCGCTTTTCCCCTCCACCAACTTCTCAAGAGACCTTCGGCTCGACAGATATTTAGAGTGCCCCCATGCGTTAAGACACTGTACATTTTGTAAACATCCATGCCTTCTCCGGGATTCGAACCCGGGCCTTTCGGTACCGTAGTGGGATCCCCTAACCACTATACTGTCTGAGTTGCCGTCTTAAGTTTTTAAAATACATCAATCATGTTGTAGAAACATACTGAAAAAGGGTACAATTCAAATTTTGCATTATCCTAAAAGTGCCCTTGAAATATTAGGTTCGAGGTTATATCAAAAGTAGTCTAGGTTAAGACAGGGTAAGTTAAAGATTAAGTTAAAGCTTAAAAATTTGAGTTAGAGGTGCAAAAAATATCAAATATAAAAATTTAGCAGACTTAAAGAATTTAAAGACACATTTGAAAGTTTAGTGAAAGGCATTAGCGAAGAATTCATAAGGAGACCCTGTGTTCTTTAATACGTATCCAGTTAAAGGAATGGGCTGTACATTAAGGAGCGTTCACAACCAATTAACGCTTGCCAATTCTTATATGCCTAACGTTTCATTAGCGTGCAAAGCGTCACTGTAAGATTTTCTTTGAAGAGGATGTATTTAAAATTTTTCTTCACCATACAAGATAAAATTTCTGTTAATCGATTTTTTTTCTTAAATGAGAGCCTCTTTATTTTAAAATTGAATTAATGAAACTGTAGTTAATGATGCTGAAGAATCAAAGTTTTAAGTTGTTTAAATCTGTTTAATTCTTTATTAAAGAAAAAATGTTGCTAGGAGAAATGTGCTATTTTATGTTTGAAATGAAGATTAGTCATTTCTGAAAATTTGCTGCTGTATTTCCCTTGACTGTAATAAGCTTGTTTCTATCTGTAGAAAATTAATTTATCACTTATTTGTGGCCTAACAAAGCGTTCTCATAGCGGAGTAAACTTCGTTTATCGTGTAAAACATTTCGAAACTGAAAATTTTTGTGTCTTTTTGCGATTTTTCCAAAAGGAAGTGTGCTTTATATAAATCGGAGCACTTGGGGGACAATTTTTAAAATGTTCTGTCTTTATCGGGGTGGAGAAGATTTTCAGATGAATCAAGGAGGAAAAGAGAATTTTTGATTCATAAATTTTTCTTCTAGTCTAGCAAATTAAAGGTAATATCTGTAATATTATCCCTTTTAATGATTTTTTTAATTTAAAAATTTTTGTTTGGAAAATTGATTTTAAAATATTTATATATTCATATGTTTGTAAAACAAGATTACTACATGAATTAAATATTGAATATCAACAAAAGTTTGTAGATTATAAATAAATTTGAGTTTAATATGGCAGGTCGTAATATGATTTTATGTTCTGAAAACAGAGGTGAAAACTCGTTTAGATGTGCACATGATGCTAGAGAATTTTATATTTTTATTATGAAAGCGTCATTTCATTATGTGCCTGTAAATCAACTAATTATGTGTCTTGTGGCATGAATTTGTACGCTTTACGAAAAAACTGTGCTTTGTCATGTTCTGTGATTAAATCGTCAGTCCCTAAATTACGGGCTGAAAAAGGGTATTTCTTGTTTACGCTTTTGTCAGCAACTTCTGTTAACATTATATGACTCTTTATTTTCTAATTTTTAAAGCTTTCAACTTCATAGATTGAATCTGATATTGTGGGGTGAACAAACACTCTTGTACTAGAATGTTTATGTACGTAAAAAAGTAGGGTCTCAAAATCTTTAAAAGGAAACATGAGCATTAAAGCCATCAATCAGCTATTTTCTTACGACTTTCCAGAAACAAATTAGATGATTTCAGCAAGCCTTCTCATTCCCTACCAGAGCAGATACTTCTGATAAAATCGGTAAGCTAGCGAATTACGGCAGATACGAAAAAGACATGAATATACAGGATGATCATAAAAAATCTTCCCCGATATATGAACCCCTAGCGACCTATCAACGAAATAAAATTTCAAATATTGTTATTTGAAGGTATGCGTTCGAGATTGGGATGATTTAAAATAATAGAGCTCTCACGGTTACAGTTACAGTCAAAGCATTTCGAAATTTTCGAATGACAACACCCACTTTTTTCCTGTGCAAATTGATCAGCGCATTTGAAAACCATAAATGGTGTTGGAACGATACATCTATGACAAAAACTGTCGGCGTGAAACATTTGCAAAGAAGATCATTGTAAAGGACTAATGACAACACAAGACAGGAGAGGGGGGAACCTTTTATTGGAATTACAAGTTTTCAACGTATCCACCTTCGCAGACAATAACGCACTGTATGTGGGAGATTGTTGAACACAATGAGGAAAGTAATATCAGAATTATAGCAGCGAAATATTGTTACTGACATTGTATGGATGCAAGATAGTGCTTCTCTACACGTCGCCACATTTGCTCGCCAAGTGCAAATGTGACATTACACGTTGTCACATGTGCTCGCTAAGTGCTACAACATCACATTGCAGACAGAGTCATCTCCCGTAACATTGCAGTTTTGTGGCCACCACGATCCCCCGACCTCACTCCGATGAATTTCTGGCTCTGGGGTACCTGAAATCTAAAATGTGCACATCAAATTCACGAAATTTTTTAGAGTTGAAAGAGGCCATAAAACGTGAGCTTATACATTTTCCTCCTACGATGGTTCGTCAATGTTGTCAACAATTTTCCGCATGGAATGCTTTATTGTTCGAAGGTGGGCACGTTGAGAACTTGTAAGTCTAACAAAAGTTATTTTCTCTCTTCTTTCTTGTGTTGTTCTTGGTCCTTTACAATCGTCTTCTTTGCAAATGCTTTGCTCCTTAAATTTCTGTTATACGTGTATTGGTCCAACGCCATTATGTTTCTTCAATGTGCTGATCATTAAGGAAAAAAGTGGGTGTTGCCTTTCGTAAATTACGAATTATTTTCACTGTAACCGTAACCACGAGAGGTTTGTTGTTTTAAATCATCACAATCTCGAACGCATATCTTCAAATAGCAATATCTGAAATTTCA
Source organism: Stegodyphus mimosarum (assembly GCA_000611955.2). Lineage (NCBI taxonomy): Eukaryota > Metazoa > Arthropoda > Arachnida > Araneae > Eresidae > Stegodyphus > Stegodyphus mimosarum. The sequence continues at coordinate 550,932 of KK114948.1, forward strand.
TTTCGATTGGTTGAGCGGATAGGCCGCTAAAGGTTTATATATTGGGGAATTTTTTACGACCACCCTGTATTTTGTCGCATGAGCACCCCTGCAGATTACCTTTAAACGACAAGATTGTCTTGCCATAGTCTGAGTTTCGTGCCTTTTAAAGAGGGGAAGAAGCAAAGCTTATGGATTTATGAGTTTATCGAAAGATTGATTATAAAAGGACTGCTTCTTTGTTTTCTCCATTTTATTGTAAAACTACTGCTGTTATAGACACCTGATTTAAGAAGGGATGTAAGAAAGAAATTCACTGCTCATGGACGGCACCAACTTGTGCTTCCAGAAGCCTCGTATGGCTTAAATTAAAGATAATAATGGATTAACTAAAATTAAGAAAGTTAGTTAGCATAACGGCTTCACAATTGAAATAACGCGCTACCTAGCTGTGACCTAGGTCGGCGTAACAAGCCTAATGGCGAGAAAAACTCAACGACGCACAATACTATTCGCAAGAGAACCAAATTAGCAACGTGGCATTCAAGCAGGTAGAACACGCTCTGATTCTGCCCTCGAAACCTTTCTTTTAAATAGTCTCTTCTCTGTACCTTATTTGAATATCACGCGAGCTAAAATGTATATTATAGCAGAAAAATGGAAATTAAAGCGACAGGACAGAAAATTAACATAAAATAACTGATTAGAAATTTAAACATGAATTTCACACATGAAAGTTCAAACATAAGTATATTAGCACAATGAAATGTAAGGAAATTTGATTTTAATTTTTGCTGTACAGGTTCCACCAGAAAAATATATACACACTTTGAAAAAAGAAAAAGAAAATTCTGTGTTGTGTGTTAATACTCAACTTAATTAAAAATAACGCCACATTAGTATTGCTTATTGAATTCGAAGTAATGTATAGTTTTGTTAGAATGTTAACAAAATATAACGATGTTGTCCTAAGAAGAACACATAGTGTTCTTCAAATTGTTATGTATATCAGGAAACAGATGATTTGATTTTTCAAAGATCTCATTAAACAATGGCCCATTTCTTGCTTTATCTGCGAAATGGTAAAAGGAAAGTAATATGTGTTTGATAATAAGAGAACTTAATTGTTCTGTTAATAACACTGCAGTTTATGTGTGTTTGAAGTTTATACATGCTCCTTTTTGTCCTGCATGTGTAAACCTCAAGTTTGTTTGAGTCAAGAAAAACGCGAAGAAAATTTCCCGAAACACAAGAATATGTTCCATTATCAACGATTTGTATGTGTAAACGTCTGAATAAATTCGGTTTCGATTATCATGTGATGCAAACTGCATCAAGTCTGTAAAGTTCGAAATTGCATTATTTTTTATCTGAAGATTACCCATTGAAGTATGCTTAGTTGAACGAAAAATTTTCAACTTCTCATATCTAAGGATGCTGTGGTAATGGGGCAAGTTAATGTAAATTGCGTGACTATGCGAAATACTGCATGTTTAAAGAAGACTTGATGATTATTCAGAGTTGCAAAGAGGAGGTTCTTGCAATCTATGTGAGGCATTTTAGAAATCGTGTAGTTAAAGTTATCTTGTGGCCTTCTTGTGATAGATCTCAGGAACTCAAATCACCGAAGAAAGTTTCAGAAGCGAAATATTTTCAGAATGGTTTCGAGATTATGTTTCTGGACATGATCAACATGACCGAAATACCTCTGCCCTTTTGGAAGAGCAGGCTGACTGCACGGATGTTTTTATGGTTTTTCTCTTTGTTTTTTTTATGGTTTTCTCTTTGTGGGACGTAAATAATAGTCACTGTTTTGGAGAAAACGGAAGTTGCCCTTTCCCACACTGATAACCTCGAAGGTTTTGTTGTAATTAATTAATCCAAGCTGCGTAAGTTTATTAACCTCATATTTTGTATGTATGGACATACAGAGCCGTGAAAACGACACTATCAAAAAGTATTACTGTCAAGAGCGTCAATGTTACATTTTAATCACATGAACAAAACACCTATCACCCGTGCACCCACCATCTGCCAAGCGAAGAAATCACTGAACACTGATACTAGTTACGACTTGAGTTCAATTCCAAGCGAGCGGGCTGGTTGCATGGGCGTTTCGTTAGTTTTCCCCATGTATAATGTGTATACTAGCCAATTTTCCTTAGAAAATGCTCCACAAAGGCATTTCTCCTCTTAGACAGGTAGCCCTAGTGTGCTTTTCTATACAATAGTGATTACTATAATTGCAATAGAAGGATGTATGTTATTTCTTATAAAAACATTTTGTTTATAAATTCCTATGCATATAATATTTTACAGATTTTTTTTTATTTTGCTGTTGTTCTTTTCCAAGGAACTTAAGCTCAGTCGGTTGTTACTTTTATGTACCAAGCTTGTAATCGTTATTTACCCCCTTTTGTTTTAATCAACTCATTGGTAAACGTTCTATATAAAAATCGCTCAGATAACCGTCGTATTTCTCTGTAATTTAAATACTTAATTACCATTTGTTGCTGGAATTAAAAGCATCTTTTCCCTTTCAATCGAGCAAATGTTTCTCTTGGCTTTGAAGATTCATCTAGCATGTATTCTATCAACTGTAAGAATACAAGTCTACATGTTATGTGTATTAAAACTGTAGTTATAGAAAACACGAGAGATTATTAGAGAGTTGCGTTTCGTCTTAGGTCTTCATCGAAACATCAAAATTGTAGATCAACACATTGAATTAGTAATGAATTAGTCTATTTAAAGCACCTATCTATATAATAATTTGAAAACAAAAAATGTAGTGAAATGTTTAAGAATATCTTCTTTTTATTTCATGTTTAATTTATAATTATTGTTCCATCTTTTATAAGGAAAGCAAAGCGGAGAAGCTTACTTGAGAGCTTCTATCAGTATTAATGTGCTTAATGATCTGATCACTTAAAATGTTTAGTTTTCCGACAAAATTTTAATTGGCCATTAATAGTCATTATTTGACAGATAATTAATGTTCATCGTTAAATGTAAATAATTTAGTAGTTTTGGATTTATACGTATTGCTATTAAGGCGGATTTTTTGGCAAGTTATAATCTTGAAAGTAGGGTCTATGTTTCTGGGTATATGGCCATTTCCGAAATACTAAGAATGAATGCTCAACTACCCATCAATCAATTATTCGGGATGTTGTTTAAATTTATCTGCAGAACAATGCAATAAGTCTGAGATTTTGTTATGCCTGCATATTAATATACACTCACGTTTGTGAAAATTGCAACACCATGAAGGACTTACGCGAGTGAGCTGAAATTTTCAGGAAACGCAAAGTAGCGCATGATATGCAAATGATTAGAATTGCAAATCCGTAGCGCATGCGTATGCTGAGCAGCGCCTTCTGAACGGCTGATGGATCCGAATAAATAGACGGCTGTAGCGAGGCGTGTATGGTTATCGGTGGTTATCTGCTAGTGGTAAACGTTAACTCAATCTGTACTTATGCCTCGTCGACGAAAGAGAGCGAGATTTGAACAACTTACAGAGTTTGAACGAGGGAGAATCATCGGCCTTCGTGAAGCTGGATTGTCGTATCGTGCAGTAGCCTCTCGTGTGCAGCGTAACAGCAGCACAGTGATGCGCGTTTGGAAGCAGTGGACGGACGAGTGTCGGACAACTCGGAAATCCGGGAGTGGACCCCGAAATGTGACGTCAGCTCGCGATGATAGACACCTGGTCCGCATGGCGCGGACGGACCGTACAGCTTCCTCTAGACAATTGGCAGCACTGTGGTCAATAGCTACAGGTGTTTCATTGTGTGCTTCATCAATTCGTAGACGTCTGCTGCAGTGTGGACTGCGCGCACGGACTCCTTTATACAGGATCCCCCTAACGCACGACCATCGCCGCCTGCGGCTACAATGGGCCAATCAGCATAGAGACTGGCGTGCTGATTGGCAGCATGTCGTGTTTTCTGACGAATCCCGCTTTAATTTGTGGTACCATGATGGCCGCATTCGTGTCAGACGCTATGCCGGTGAACGCCACCTTCCGGAGTGCATTATCGAACGCCACAGTGGACGAACACCCGGAGTTATGGTCTGGGGCGCCATAGCATATCATAGACGATCTCAATTGCTACGAATTGTGGGCAATCTGAACAGCAACCGGTATATCCGTGAAGTTCTACAGCCCGAAGCTGTTCCCTTCCTTCAAAGCTTGCCAGGCGCTGTATTTCAACAGGACAATGCCCGCCCTCATACTGCTCGGATTGTTAAATCCTTCTTTGCAGCGCAGCAGGTACAGCTTCTTCCTTGGCCTGCGTGTTCCCCGGATATGTCGCCAATTGAACATGTGTGGGATGTCATTGGTCGGCGTCTTGCTCGTGATCCTCGTCCTGTTGCGTCTGCAGACGAACTTTGGGTACGCGTACAAACGATATGGAATGCTCTTCCTCAGTCAGACATTCAAACTTTGTTTGACTCCATGCCACGTCGTGTAGCAGCACTTATTGCGGCGCGTGGTGGCCACACAAAATACTGATTCTGATCTCTTGTTCTTGTTTGTTTGCTTTGAACATTTAATCATTTATTTGTACCACTACCACTCAACTGTGTATTAAATTGCATTCAATTATGACGATTCCTTCTTGGTGTTGCAATTTTCACAAACGTGAGTGTATAAATGATATTCAAAATGTGAAAATTTGATCTTCCCAGTGTTCCTTGGGGTAAAGTAGTATATCTGAGGCTATGTTGACTCTTATGGCACTGAAAGCATATACGACTGTTTATCCTATTTTCTTTCATTCAAAGCACGTAGGTTTCGTTATTATGATTTATTGGCTTTGCAGTTGTACTCATTTTATATAGGATTATAAAATGACTTTATATGGCTTTAGTATTCAGTAATCAAATTTTATTGATTATCTGTAAGCATCGAGCATTGTAACAATTTTATGTTTGGGCATTGTAACAATTTTATGTATTTTTGGAACGCTAACTGGAATACGTTCGTCTAGCATTTTAAGTCTACAATCGTAGACAAAATCACAGTCTATCTTATAATTATTGTTGACAGTAAGGTATGTGATATAGAATACTCAAATGTATCCTGATTTCTAAAGAACACACAAGTGGTTTAAATAGAAATTTAAAATTCAATGAACTTGTCGATCGGTGATATTTTTCTGCGAAATAAATTTATCATCTTGAAAGCAGTGAAAGTATATCTTGAGCTTTAATCCTTTTCATTTGTCCCATTTAATTTCCATTCTGCATAGTGTGAGCTTGACTGTCACTTAACAACCTAAGTTGAGCTACATAAAAGTATAATTTGCTTTGTACCAATTTAATTATTTCCCTTTAAAATTTATTACATTTTTGAACTTGTTCATGGTCAAGCTGAAACTTGTGATTCAAACAACTTTTCCTTGAAAGGAGCGATGAAATTTTTGAAATAGCCTAGAAAATTGCTTTCGAAATACATCTGTGTTCCCAGCATTTAGGCCAAAGCAAAAAATCTAGAATATCGGATTATTGTGCCGCTTTTATTTCTTTAAAACTCCATATAAATATTTTTCTTTTTCTTTTTTTTTAATAATCCATCACTTTTTTATATAGAAGGCTGTCCTTTTTCCCCCTCTTAATTGTAGAGTGCCTTTCACAATTTTTCCTTGTTGCTGTCCAAGGAGCCCTTGTAGTTCATTTACCTTTGACTTTTAGAGACCTATTTTTTTTCCCATTAGCACTTTCGCAAGTAGAGTTATCTCAGCGTATTTGTGGAACGCTAACTGGAACACGTTCGTCTAGCATTTTAAGTCTACAATCACAGTCCATCTTATAATTATTGTTGGCAGTAAGGTATGTGATATGGAATACTCAAATGACGAATAGTATAAAAGGAAAAGAAAATTTTTAATTATCGTTCAGCTCTATTCCGCTATTCGTAGAGGTCAGGAAGATTATATTTATATTTGACTTATAGCAATTTGTTCTGTTTCGCTATCATGTTTTCAATGCGAGTAGAACTTCTGTTTCTTTAGAAAGCGAAAATAGTGGAGAGGAAATTTTTTCTCGTTGAGAGAGAGTGGGTTTTCCCCTTGACTGGTAAATTAGAAGAGAAGGTAAAAGGAAGAAATTTCTACGAGAAAGTATACTGATAGAGCGAAAAAACGAGCTCGCTCACTTCCTTTTAGTAGAAATTGTAAGTTTCTGAGAATTTCTTTCAGTTGTGTGTCACTTTGATATGGTAATTCTTATTTAAAATATGATTATTATTTTAACGAGTTTAGTCAGTGCTTAGTAGGTACTTAGAAGCTGACTGTTAAATAAGTTAAGAATGTCGATATCGTAAAATTCCAGGATCAGTATCAAGAATTATTGAAATAAAAATGGAATGCTTTAAAGAAGTCAGTCCGGATTTAAGATGAATAGTTAGCTCAGTTTACTCATCTGTGCCAACTAAAATTGAAATTAATAGCTGTATTATTGGCCTTTTTGGTGGCCGCCTATTAAGTGCTTCCACAATAAAATGCCCACCACTTTTGGTCTTAGTAGTGGCCAATGCCGTTATGGCCAAGTGCCTGCCACCGGAAAAAAATTATCGGCCTTTTCTTCTTAATTGATTTTGTTGTCGTTCTTAGCAAATTGGGAATCTTACTTACTCTTAAATTGTCCAAGTAAAGTATTAATTTTTCTGCAGCCATACAGAATTCAAAGTCTCAATTACTGACTGAATTTATTTACTTAGAACTCCGTTCGGGTATCTTCAATCATTTTTATACTTCTCTTATGTTAAATGGAGAAACTTCTTTATCAAACCAACTTTATCTGTAATTTTGAGTTTAACAGTAATAAATATTGTACTGTTATTTCAGTTTAAACTTTTCTTAACATGATAATGTTTAAGAATTTTTTAACCAAATTTAATTAAAGAATAAAGGGCATTATTTCAAAGCTTTGTTTACAGCTTTGTTCGAAATAGAAAATAACATTTAATTATCGACTGAATGAAATGATTGAAAATAGTTAAGAAATTTAGAGAATGATATGCGTAGTACGACTTAAACTTAATCCTCGTTATAAAACTGATCGCTTTAACTTGTGTGTTACAATTTTAAATGGAATTAAGTTATTCGAATTATGATATAAATTTGTTCAGTTGATACCTGCATATGAAGAAGATGTTTTACTGAAAAACTTTTATTCACTTGTGTTTATGGAGACTAACATGAAAGCTTTTCACAACCAAAGACGAAACTGAAGATGTTCGGTGAAGCTGTTTATGTTCTGTGTATTTTCCACTATTGGCTGAAAGTATGGTTTATTTATTGATAGACTGCTTGGTAGGAAAAGGCAAAGGTTGGTAGGAAAAGGCATGTGAAAACTATTAGAAGGGACAGTTGATTGAAAAAGTAGTAGCTCTTTCAAAAAATGTGCTTCACCAATGGAAGATTCTTTAGATCTTGTAAAATCCGAACAGAATCCTCCTTAAAAGGAACGGCGGAAAAAAGTAACGTTAAATAACTGAATACCGAGTTGAATAACTATTAAATAACCAGACTTAATTATATTTTTTTAAATAAAATTCTTTTTCAGTTTTATTATTTAGACTGCATATTTTATGATAAAAACAGGAGACTTCAAAATAGGTAGGAGGAGGGAGAGAACAGGAAAACAGGAAATTATTGCCCCAGTGAGAATTTTCATATATATATATCATATATTTAAATAAAATTCTTTTTCACAGTTTCATTATATAGACTGCTTATTTTAGATAAAAACAAGAGGCTTCAGAATAGGTATGGGGTGGGGGAGAACAGGGAAATAGGAAATTGTTGCCCCCGTGAGAATTTTCATATATATGCGGTGGCTGAACACTACTAATGCTCAGTATTACGAGCAAGCAACTCGAATTTCGACTCAGTATTTTAAATAATGGGAGCAGATAAGATAAATGTATTGTAACACATACTTTTGCTTCAGAATGTGATATGTTTTAATTCCTTCTTTTAAATGTCGAAAATATTTCATGTGGGTTATTTGAAAAAATTATCCTAAAAGTTCCTCCCCACTCCTAATTCGGATAAACAGGGTGCTACTAAAACTTCAACTTTGGAGGAGGAAAAGAATTATCAAAAGACCAAAAGCGACTGGCAGCACAAAAATAAGTGTCAGAAGAGGAAACTTATTCATTTTCCCTTTTCTGGTTTAGGATCTTAATTCTGTGTTTGAAATTACAGTTTTTTAAATTTTGCCTTATGTATAATAAACTGCACTTGCCAAGATCCTCAAAAAATTTTCAAATGAGTTTAATTTTTATGTTTTCTTTGTGATTATTTGGAAGCAGGGAATGTGAAAATGAGCAATGCCCTTGCCGGGACTCGAACCACGGACCCCTCGAATATGCGTTGAGCGGGCTGAGCACTACAAGACGAAGGCATCCCAAGAAGACGAGAGAAATACTTTATATACTCCCTTTTAAAGGGCGACTGGGGATTAGGGGACAAAATCGCCAAATCCTGGTGGTGGAGAATCATCATCCACCACCTTTTTAGTTCGGGAGCCACTTGTAGAATCATTAAATTATTTGGAATTATTAAAATTATTTGGAATTATTAAAATTATTTGGATTATTAAAATTATTATTAAAATTATTTGGAAGCGGGAGATGTGAAAAATGGACTCGAACCACGTACCTCTTGAATATGCGTCGAGCGTGGTGACCACTACACCGCGAAGGCATGTCAAGAAGGCGGGAGAAATACCTTATATCTTAATAATGAATGTAGAATTTCGTTAATAGAGGGTAAAATTGCTTAAATATTTTATTTATAGATGTTTGTGTGTAATTTTATTATATATAGGAATGAAGAAAGAAATGAATATGATAATTCTTTTTAGTGGGAGAAAGACGCCTGTGCTGTTGAGGGAAAAAGTAGGAAGAAAGAGAGGAAATCTTTATTAGTAGCAATCAATCATAATCTGTTTCTTGCATTGCACAAAAACTTTTGGCAAAATTACGTAAATTTTTAATATATTTTATACGTCTAGCTTAAGTTTGGTAAAAATATCATTTGATTATAGCCAATTGAAATTTTTCTGACCTTAAATTTCAAAATTTTCTTTAAACTCTTAGCTTTTGCGTTTGTGCAATTTTGGCAGTAAACGGTAATAAAATATCAGTTCAAAAATGAGGAAACTGTATAAAATTGTTTTAAAAGTTATTATATTCCCATATGACATCTTGAATAGGTTTATGAGTTTATAATCGTTTAAGAGCTGATTTCAGTTGAAACTCATCAGTTTGTTAAATAGAGTATTTCTGTAGTGTTTTAGAACATGCTTGAATAAGAGCATTTTTACTTTTATTAGTTCGATGAACAGCAAATGGTGTGAGCATAAGGATACTAAAGAAGTATTTGATGTTTGAGGATATTAATAAAAAGTCATGTCTGTTATCTTGCTGAGTGTAAGTACTTGTAACCAACGAGAAGAGAACTTTTATACCTTGGAATTAAAGAAATATCGCTACAAATTTTAGTTTCTATTTCACTGATTAATTTTTCTACATTTGAAAGATCCGCAATTAAGCAAGTAGTAGCATATTCTGGTTTCTTTATTTCCCTTTTAGATTTCAAGGAATATTTTCATAGTTTTTTTTCTCTTGGATTTTTGTCCTCATTTACATTATTCTTGATGAATTTCGTCATCTCTATTTGTAGGAACTTGAAGTTGACCAGCTGTTTCTTACGGTAAATCATTGATTGCAACAATAAGATCATCGTAACCTTCTTCTTCACCACTTATTTCACCTACCCGAGAAGGCAGAATGACAAGATCAGCTTCATAAGCATCATCTTAGTCTACCATAGCAAGACCTTCTTCTGAAGTTAAATACACTTCTTATAGCATATTTCAATAACAGAATAAATCTTTTGCAAAATAAACTCATTACCTCCGTAAATATTAAAAATAAAAATATATATTTGTATAATAAGAATATATGAACATGTAAGCAAATTTTAGTGAATAAAGGTTATGAATTTTTTAAAATAGCCTTTTTTATATTATGAGGATTGTAATACAATTATGTTTTTGTTTGATGATATTGATTTGGCTGCTTTTAAGTCATTTAGCAGTCTTAATGGAAAATTTGGTAATTTATTACTCAAACGGGTAAAATGCATTATGAAAAAAATTAGAAATAATATTGCAAGACATTTAGAAATAATAACAATATGGTTTCCATGATTATCTCTTATTCTCGTACTGCTATTTAGCAAAAGTTGCGTAAACGCATCAGATTAAATCATCATTTAAGGAAGCTGTAAAAACCGAACAATATTTTATTCAAATATAACATGATGAATGAAAGCAGTCGTAAGAAGCAAAGTATGAAGATGAGGTATATTTAAACCAGGGCACCCTTCACAGGTTGTTGATGCAGCCGGCGTGATGGAAATCAAAAGGGGAAAAAGTCAGTATACGTGATGCTTGAAAATGAGAATTAGTTAAATGATTTTGAACTGATGTGAGTATTTAGTTAGATGAGTGGAAAGCGTATCTTTGAATCCAAAAACAATAACTAAAATTTCGAAGAATGACAACGTTCGAAATTAAACTGCAATTCCAGCACTTTCACACTAGGATCAAAAGCTAAATTCACTCTGAAACACTATTTGGACACAAAGGTCTGTAAAAATTAAACGGACTTTATTATCATTTTATCAGGCTTTTAGAATGTATTTCAAGATTTCAAAAAACATTAGTCGTATTTCAGTGTATTAGCTACTCTGTTCTCAGTTGGCATGAGACTTATCTGAGAATTCGCAAATAAAATGTATAGAGTTGTGATCAGATGCGCAAAGTGAAGAAAATTTATTTAACTAGAATTTAAAATGTGGCTACCAAAAAAAAATACATCTCTTTTTAGAACAAATTTATTTCCATTAAAGCCTATAAAAAGTTATAGAAGGGAAGACGGATATCTTGAAGTACTCTTCGCAGTCGCTGTTATTTTCCTGTAAATCTTTATCATAATTTGGTACAGTTTCGATTAGGCAGTGGGTTAATTAAGGTTAAGGTTATTTAGATTATGACAAAGCTGTAGAGAATTATGTCCCTAAAGGGAGGGATGTCTTCGTGGATGATTTATTTTAATTGAAACTGGCTGGTATTGAGATTTTGCAAGGGAAAAACGACGAAAACTCTCACGCAGCCAGACCATTCGCTGGGACTTGAAACCGGGTCGAACTACCAATGGTAAGCGATTTCACCGCTCGGTCTTAAGTAGGCGTAATAGTAAATCATCTGCGTGTCTGAAGTTGAGAAGGTTAAAGAGAGCAAATGCTAAAGATCAGGGAAACAAAACAACATAATTAAATGATTTTTTGGTTGAAATTTAATTAATAGCAAAAAAGATTCTTCTGGCATTATTTTCTATTCCTGTACTTGAGTTTAAGCTAACTTCTTTTTCATGAGGTACTCACTAATAGCCGAACGGTAAAATCGTTGAGCACTGATAGTTCTAAGCGTGTTGAAATTCCAGCGAACGGGTTAGTTGTATGTGTGTTTTCATGTTTTGTTCATGCTAACGTGAATACGAGCGAGTTTCCTTTAGAAAGCCCATCACGAAGGTATACCACCCGTTAAGCAGGTTGTCCTCAAGTGCTTTGCCATAATCTATTAATCTAATCGAACTTTCACCAGAGATGCAACTTCTAAGTTATTTTGTCTTCTAAATAATAAAATTCGCGGCTGAGTGCTTAAAATGTTTATTCCAGGTATAAATCTGCAATGAATGTACATCACCTCTTGCTGTAGTGATTTATTTCATGTATTATGCAAATTAAAAAAAGCTCTAAATATTCTCATGATAGAACATGAATATTGTATCAGGAAAAAAAAGGAAATTAATGAATTTATCCTCAGCCAGTCTCTGTTAGTTTGTCGATGGTTCTGTCAATTTTCCTTCCTTTTCCGGTGGAAATACTTAAATTGAATTTTTTGAAATCATTCAGCATTACTCAAAATCCGTCGAATGAAACTGTTGATTTTAGTTGTAGTCCTCACTGTCAGAAAGATCTTTACACATCATAACATGAATTTTTCATTTCTTTCTTTTTTGATTCCCCTTGAATAATAGCTAAGTGGCCTTATTTATTGAATTTTAGTAAATGCACTTTCGCAGACTAAGCTTTTGCGGTGACGAAAAGGGAACAACTCTACTATACATCGAAATATGTTAAAACGCCTGTGTAAGTGGGAAATTTTGAACTTTGTGAATCCGCCTTGAAGGGTTGAAATGAACGACAAATTAAATAATTCTATATATGTGTTGCTCTTTCATCTATCTTTTAACTACTTACGAAATTACAGTTATGATGTCTTAAGTATCAACTCTTAAAATTATATAGAAATTTTGATTGAAAATATATAGAGAGATCATAACAATTTCGTAATGCCTAGCTTTTAATGTGTAAAAAAGAGACTTAGTGCAAAAAGTAACGCGATTGAGTTTTGGGAATATGAGAACAGAATAGTTAAAAAGCATCAAAAATATCATTTCAATCTTTATAGCCTTACAAGGACCTGTTGAACTTATCGAGAATATGCAATTTATGCTTTAAATTATGTAACAACAAACTAAGGTGAATTTTCTCAGTGTTTTAGCCGAAGAAGAAATTCCAGTGAAATCCTCTCAATAGTGATTGATATGCTTTCCATGCTGATCAATCGAAAGATACAATGTGTTTGTAATATAAATGTACTTAGCGGTATTCATTCTTTTACTGACGTACTGGTTTATTTGGGATGTATTGTTATTAGGCAATAAGCGTGTTTGTTAAAGGATCGAATTAAGTTATTTAATAACAGTGTCTTGTTGCAGACACTGTATGAGAAATAACTGGTTTACTCCCTTTTGTCTCATTGGTGCATCTGATTTTCGTTTACTTGATTACGGCAAAGCACACCAGGGCTATCTGCCTAAGGGAAGGGATGCCTTCATGGACGACTTTCTAAGGAAAACAGACTTGTATACACTTTACACGTGGGGAAAAACCACGAAAAACCCCCATGCAGCCAGCCCGTTCGCCGGGATTCGAACCCCGGACAAAACTACTAGTGTTCAGCGACTTTAGCACTCGGCCGCTAGTAAGCCCAAGATACATCTGAAAGATTCACATTCTTTTTCAAATAGAGAGAATTTATCAAATGAAATTCAATAACTACCATTTTATAGTTTTGTTGTTTGTTGGATTTTTCACTTTAAATTTTTTGCGTATTGTGTTTTCCAAAGCTCTTTTATAAAACTTGCATAAACATAAAAACACTTTTTAGCAATTTCAGCTAATTTCACAGTAAATATCTTATTGAATCAGGGACAGAAATTAGGAAGAATTATCTCCGACTGCCTAACATAATAACCAAAATTCTGGAGTCAGATTAATGAAGACGTATTAAATAAGGTAGATTTGCGCTTATTAAATAATATCGATTTTAACCAGATTATATTCATCCAGACTAGTTTTATTTTCGAATACAGTTAAAATTAAGCTCATTATTAATTCATTCACGTGTTTTTAATTTTCTTGTTGATTTAAATGATATAAAACGATATAGTAGTATATAGTTTAACGGGGTTATGAAATTAATTTAGAGGAATTCGTGAAACTTTTATTGATTAAAACGTATATATAGCTTAAGAAGCGATTAAATTAACTAATTAACGTGTAAATGACCTGTTTATTGGCTTACAGTGCTAAAAACAATTTGGCTAAAATCAAACTGGCTCTTATCGACGTTACACATGGAGGAAATCACGAAAACTTCCATGCAGTCCGTCCGTTCACCGGGATTCAAACCCACGCCGAACTACTAGTGTTTAGAGACTTTACCGCTCACCTGGTTGTGGGCTTCAAGGGGAGAAGGCAGGAAACCCAGGCATTCGGACTGGTTGAAGTCCCTGTTTGGCCGGATAAGTAGAGTAACTTGAGTTTTACTGAATACTGAAGTAATCAACAAGGGAACAAGGAATTTTTCTTGTTTCACTCTATTAAAAGTGACTGACTGATTCTTGTAACGATTAGCAAAATAATTTCTAATTAAAGTATTAATTAAACCTGCGAAATATTTAATCTAAAGAAAGTAATCGAAGTTACTATGAAATAAGTTCATCCTGCGCCTTGTCTTTCTTGACATTCAACGGGGGGTAAAAAAAAAAAAAAAACAGTAACAGCAAGTTAAAAAGGCACTTCCTTCCTATATTCTTGTAGTGATTCTCTTCCTGTTTTTAAGTTTTACCAGTGAATTTAAATTCTCCAAGACTACATTATTTATGATAAAATTGTGCTCATGTATTGGAAAGCCCTTGGGCTAGTGAACTAATGACCAAAATACTTAGCATTGTTTTACATATATATAAATTATAGCAGGGAATTCCATGCATCATTGTTTCATTAATATTCTAATTTTACGTTGCCTTTTTATTACCTGTTTCCATTCAAGTTCGCAACTTTTATTTTATTGAAAATTTTAAATATATTAATATATTTTATCTATATTAGTGAGCGAATCACAAGCTCACTTTTACGCTTTTGAATACAAAAACCAGCTTCACAGAATCGTTTACATGTTTGGCATTTAAGTGTTGAAATGAAAGGCTCTTAATTTTAAAAAGCTTATCTTATATATTCGCACAATCATTGTTTTCAATTAGTATTTTTTTCTAGTGAAAAGTTTTGTCTTAAAGCTTGAAACTTACAGATATATGTGTCTATTTCAATTCCATTAATCGATATATATATATGTGAAGTTAAGGTTTTTCAATTAAATACGTGCATTAAATAATCCCCTCTTCTCCTGTATATTGCAGTTGCAAAGTTGAAGAGCGGGTTCAGCGTGTGAGCTGTTATTTTTCCTCTGGTCCTAAACGAGTTCTGTGATACATGAATCTGTCCAAACTGAAACCCTAGTGATAAGCAGTGCTCAGGGAGAGAATGAGAGGGGCACCTGTTGCTTGGTAAATAATTCGCGGAATGTCAATTATTTCCCGCGGCTGTTGTGCAGGGCCGCATTTTTGAGGTCGAAAGTCATCTCTCACTTTTCTGCCTTAGGCCACTCATTTATCTACTAGCCGAGTAACGGCCTCTCTAGCGCTCCTGGAGGGGTTCGTATGTTTTCCGATGGGTTAAATCGGATCACTGCGAAATTGCAACTAATAGCTTTTCGAGAGTGGGAAAGACGCATGTATTACGAGAGAGTGAGCTCCCGTGTTGTTAATCTGAATATCAAACCAAATATTTTCTGAAGTATCTGGCTTTATTTATGATCTTGACATATTCTCAACATTTCGTTGACGCGTTTCTTCGACATAAATATGATGTTGCAATTGTCAGCTGTTTTCGTATGTTGCGATCCCAGATATTGTCTGCTTATTAAACTGTTTTATAAAGTGTGTTTTGGTTTTACTGTAGTTTTTTCTGTAGATACTGATTTATTTACTTAATTTTTTTTCCAACCTTTCCAAACTTCATTACGTCTGCATAACAAACGGATATCTTAGTGCACTATAGCGCAGTATATCTTCTTTTTGAAACGATACATCTTATTTTTGAAGATATGTTGCACTGCAGTGCAATGTATTTTCAAAAAGTCCTTAAGATTATGTTGTATCATCTGAAGTACTTTTTTTAAAACGTGAATATAACTTTACATCAAAAAATAGATAGGAAAATCTGTTAAATTTTTTTCATATCCGAATGGATGTGCAGATCTACAAGTTGAAATAAGTCATGCTGGCTGTTCCAGTTTGTAACAGACTTTTTATCATTTTAAGCTTCATCACAAAGTAGACAGTAGTCAGAAATTACTTATTAACGTTAATGATTTGTCTGTTGTACTAAAATGAATTTTTTAAATTTCTTTTTTTTTTTTCTCACCTGTTTTCAGTTTATCCTGTGTACATCACTTTTAATTTAAAAGTACGAATTAAAAAAATTAATGCTGCTTTAGAAATAGCTTTAGATTAAATAATTATCATCAGTAATGTGTTAGAGTATCTTGTTTTAATGTCTTCTGCTTATCTTTAGCGAATACCGCCCTTGTATTCGATAGTTTCAAGCATTTACAGGTATGCGACAGTTCAATTAGTTAGCTTGAATTATAAAACTATTCAAATATTTGCTGAATTATAGTAATCAAAACTGATACTCCTCTGACAAAACTTTCCAGTTTACAATCAGAATGTTTCAAAATATATTTACTGTTTGCTTAGAATATTTTAACGTATTTATTTACTTAATTTCAATTTAATTAATTAATTTTTAATATTTAAAAAATAAGGGCTTTACTGAGTGCTTTTCTTCGTTTTTGTACCTTATTGCTCAGTTTTAAATGCTGTTACTTGGTTGGAAAAACCTTCCGTAAAATCTCCTAATGAATTTAAAATTCAACGGCTGCTACAAAAGAAAATGTTTGTCAGTGCAATTTACTATATCAAGGGCCAATATCTGAAATAGTTTCACACCTAAAACTACATTCTCTGTGTAAATTTTACTATGCTTTTTCAGACTTTTTTCTTCTACTCGCATAATAATTAAAGTTTAGTGATTCTGTTTTCATGCAGATTTATAAGATATTTTAATCATTTAGGACTGCTTACGATGTTTTGCTTCAAATGCCTGCTATTCGTTCATCTGCAGCAATATTTTTTTTTAAATATATTGTAAAACTATTCATAACAGTAAATTTTATTTAATGTATGCATTTTAATAAATTTTAGTTTCATTTTTATTAATTAGTAGAATTTTTTTCAAGTTTTGGTTGAACTTGAACTTGATTTACTACTGCTACTGAATTTAAATGATATTATAGATTAGTTCATAATTAGCATTAATTTGTTTACACAATTTCTGTTTAAATTATAATTTATCTTAAAATTACTATTTTAAGTAGTTACTGTTTACTATAATTGTAAAACTATTCAAATATTTGCTGAATTATAGTAATCAAAACTGATACTCCTCTGACAAAACTTTCCAGTTTACAATCAGAATGTTTCAAAATATATTTACTGTTTGCTTAGAATATAAACCGCTCTCGAATTTAAGCCGTAACAGAATTTTAAAATTGAAAAATTAAAAAAATAATAAAAAATAAAAAGTATTGCATATTGAAAAATAAGAACCATTTATATTTACTTAAATAGGTACTTATGTAAAAATGCGTTACATAATAAATAAATCGTTTGGGAGTGGGATATTAGCAGAAATAAGATGTTAAAATATTTGCTTTGAATTTAAGCGACAACCTAGTTTACGTTATAAAAATTTAAATAATAAGTGCGGCTTGCGCTTGAAGCATCTGAAAGGACATTATAATATAGTTTAATAAACGTTTGGCGGCTCTAACTCCATTTTACTTGCTATTGTTAAATACTTTAAAACGTATCCGCTGAAGATCATCAAAATCTTGACATTTTAATACTATACAATGGATAGAGTAAAACAGACTTTAAATGTATGCATGTGCAACTATATACAAAGAATTCTCAGTGTCTTTGAATAAGATAATTGCATTTTATAAAGGTACTTCAGACATGGAATGCCTTTTAAAATGCAATGATTTCCTTCGAAGGTACGAGAAATTATTTTGGAAGACTCAACTTATTCAAAAACAATATGTTGAATTAATTATTCGAAGGTATTGAAAATTTATTTTCAAAACCATATGTGTAGTATAAATAAGAGGACAATATTTTTATTATATTAATATGAGGGAAGAGTTATTATATCATGTAATACTATAGTTTCCTCATAATAATATTGAAGATTTCTTTATAACTAATGAAAATTTGAATGCAGTAGGAGTTTAGGTTAAGTTGTTCATATTTATAAAGAATGATGACAATTTTTTATGGTTTCCTTATGCTTTAATATACGTTACGTTGTATAAGACACATCAAATAGTCCTCTTATTAGAATATGTTTGCATCTTAGGAGAAAAAGGGCTATATTCGAAACGAAATTTGAAATTTTACGCTGTTCACATCAAAAGAAGGAATGCCATCAAAGGGAAGGGTCGAACCACGAAGGGAAAAAAATCAAGAATCTATTCTTCACTGTGGAAAGCCATCAAAAGATATACAAAATGCTACAATGACATTCCGCCCCTTAAAAGCCCGCAAAGGATCCACTACACTGACACTGAGAAAGCAGAACTGTTAGCTAAGCATCTGGAATCTCAGTTTTGTCTCCACAACATACACGATACAAGAACAGAAAATTTAGTTACTAGTTTTCAGAACAATTACCCCTCAAATCCACGCACGGACAACATAAAACCAGTCATGCCGTCAGAAGTCCTTGCATACATCAAAAGAATTAAAAATAAGAAAGCCCCTGACTTTGATATGATTACGAACAAAATGATCAAGATGTTTCCTACCAAAATAGTTATGTTGATCTCAAAACTCATCAACATTATATTGTCATGGCAACACTACCCTTCTCCCTTCACTACCCTTCACCAACATAAACACCCTTGAGATTTGGCTCCAAAAATGGAAAATACTAGCCAACGTAGACAAAACCCAGACCATTATGTTTACTAAGAAAAAATTTAAAAAGAACTTGAAGTTCTATGGAGAATCTATTCCCTGGGCTAAGCAGGTCCCTTACCTCGGGGTGATCCTCAGTAATTCTCTCACTTGGACCCCACACATTACATCTATTTTGCAAAAGTTTCGAGTTCGTAAAGCCAAACTCTACCCCTTAATTGCTCGAAACCGTGTCTCATCTATCGACAATAAGTTACTCATTTACAAAGCCATATTGCGTCCCATGCTATGTTATGCCTGCCCTGTTTGAGCATATTCATGTAAAACTATGAGAAAGAAGTTACAAACTGCTCAGAATTGTGTACTCCGCCAAATAGTTAATGCACTCTGGTACATTAGGAACAATCGTATTCATGAGGAGTTAAAAATTGACCAGCTGCGTACAGTGTACTGTAAACTTGCCAGAAACTTCTACGAGAATCAGTGTAATATCAATAGCCCCTTAATTACAGTCTATAGTTATGATACCAACGACCCAGAATATTCAAAAAGACCAATGGCCAAATCTATAGTTATGATACCAACGACCCAGAATATTCAAAAAGACCAATAGCCATTCTCAATAACAATATTCCCTAGATAATTATATGTGTCTGTTGTATATACCTGTAGCTCTTTGTCACTACTATAACCCTCTAATATATCTCTATATACTCACCAAAGGATCCGCATTTACCTTTAACCTGTTAACCCATAACTTGTCATAATGCCATTTATGTATTTCTCATTAGGTCACCCATCAGCTCGCACTGCTTTCTGGTTGAAGAGAATTTATCATGTCTACTGGCCTTCTGTTCCGCGCATATTTTCTTAAGTACCTGAAATTACAAAATTTTGTTAACTTACTAATAAGTACCATGCATTAATCCCTCTTTATAATCTAATAATTAATAATTTTTCTAATTAACTTACTTCTCAATAATAATCCAGTTCGATAGGGGTAGAGCCTTCTACCCAGGTACCCAGGTGACAATCACCTTTCTTATGGAACAGAATCTATTCCTTCCTCAGTGGGGAAAACAGTATCTTTTCACTTATTTTCCATTGATAACTTGGTACTCATTTTCAAGCGGCCAGTGTTATTACGCGCATTGAAATAAATTGCCTCTGCCTGCACACTGGGGCTATTATTTGGAGCATTTTGAACATTGGCGCTTTTCTACAAGGTAAAGATACAGGTGTCGGAAAAACGATTAGACATATGGAAGAGATAGCAAAATGTTAAGAAAATTTGATTCGAAAAACCTTTCCTCATATATACGTAATATTATCATGCATATAAACATATTACTGAAGGATTATTATCCTCATTAATATTATACAATTAATATTCTTAAATTTTATATGTTTTGACTTCATATATCATCTCAGATCTACACAGTACTGCTTTAGAAAAATGCGCAATGCGCTTTTTACCAATTTTCATTTATATGGACTTCAGAAACATCAGGATTACATTTCATGGAGATTATAACTTTCTATGACAAACAGTCAGATAAATGTGTTGAGAATGGCCTAATGAAGTGTGATGTAGGTATTTTGATGTTTATTTCCGTTAAGAATATTTCCATTCATAAGAAATAAAAAACGAAGGTAAATGAATTATTTTACTCTTGTCATAGTAAAGTAGTACAATAGAAGGAGAACAATAGAAGTTTTACATCTGTTCATTAATGACTTCTGGTTTTGCGTAATGCGTGCGGGCGGATGAAACTGACACGTGCTTTATACGTCTGTCACATGACTGATGATGTAAGTTTTTGTTGTAGTGGAACTTATTTATTTGCTATTGGAGTTCTGACGTTACACTATTTTTGATTTGCGGTTTATTTTGATTAGAAGACTGCGGTTAGAAATTTTGTTTATTTTATTAAACGCGCACACAGATAAATGCATAAAAAAACTTCCAATTAATATACAACGAAGATTTCCCTTTTATTATTATTGAATTTTAATCGGAAATGGAAAATTTATTGCTAGATATAGACATATAGTATTACAGAAATTTTTTGCAGTAAAAATATCCCAATATCGTCTCTGCGCAAAATGCTGCTGAAGTGATTATAGACAAAAAAGTAATAAATTTCGAACTAATAACTACAAAGCCATAAAAGAAGTGAAATTTGAGGACTTAAATATATGTATATAATATTTGAAACATATATATATTTAAAAAAAAAGAAAAGCAAAGAAAAAAACTTCATCAACTCACTGTTTTTAAACTAGAAGAAATCCTAAAAACAACAGAAATACATAAAAATACATAAAAAAAAGGAGGAAAGAAAAAGGAATACAGTTCACAATCTGAGTCAACGTTATCAAGAAGAGGTAGATCGGATCTCAGTTTAACTCCATTGCCTGCTTATTTATACTTTTTTAATAGTTATGCTTATTTATATATGTATGTTATATATATATATATTTTCTATTTTTCTATGTAGGTAAATGTATTTTTTTCATAATTCTACTTGTCTCTTTTCTTCCCTAGTATTTTAGCATTTGTACTGCTTGTTGTAAATCATATACCATATATTTATGAATATTAACCGATCCGTATATAGAGCAAGAGTTTATATCATCCTGCAAAAATTCAGGGAAACCTAAAAACCCGTGCATAAGCCGAATCTAAAGTCGTTCTATTAATCCAGCTATATTTACCAAAGCTCCATTAATTGATTTATCAGACGAACTGAACGTGAATTCTCCTTTGAATTTGAGTCCAAATTTTAAAATTGAAATCTTCATCCATAAATTCTTAGCATATATAGACCAAAAAATTAAAGCAACGATAATGTACTTTTCCGAGAAATATCACGCTGTTTACTTAAATTGCGATTCAGCACGCGAGAGTTTTCTGCCTTGGGGGAACGTGTTTCGTGGAAGTCATTTTATGTAAGCCAGGCTCTTATTTGCATTTTATTTTCAAAAAATTCCTCCACAAGAGAAACTGATCTTGTTCGAGATCAGAAATTACCAGCGTCAATGGTTTCAATCGTAGAGATTAAAATATGTCAAAAGAAAATGCAATTTTACATTAATTTTTGTCAGAAATAATTGCTTCGAAAGAAAAAATATTAATTTATTTATTATAATATTTTAACAGTCTCATCGTTCAATCGTAACGTAACATCGCAAGAATCAATCATAAATCGGCTATTTCATTTTCAGTATGTTTTAACTATAAAATGCTTCTATAGTGAAACATTTTTATGAGTAAAGTATAGATTCCTCTTTTAATGTAGAATGTAATGTGTAACCCTAGAGAGTTATACTCAGCAAATACAGGTTTATCTTAAGTAAGGGGGAGGAAATAAGCTCTTTTAACCTTCAGAGTTTTCTCCGTATGAAGTGAACAAAAAAACAGATTTCTAGTTAATTTCCAATTTGGCGCTTCTGTAAGTTCGTATTCTCAGAAAATGACCTGCTGAGTAAATATATGTTTGTATTGTCTTTTTAAGGATAATCGCATCATTCTCTTACCCTATAAATCATAAAAAAACCTCACTCTTCAGAAATAAGTTGGTATGAGCCGGTTAGAATTTTAATCTTCTTTAATTATTAGCTGAAATTGATCTGAATGTTCACTTAATGAAGTAGTTCTTATAAGATATAAAGTAATTATATTTTATATTGTTCTTTTTACCAGTGTTTGTATGATGTTTTATAGGAAATTTGACTGACAATATTCAGTGTCTTTTTGGTAGTTTTTCGGATTATGTAAGTAGTTGAAGGAGATGGAAGGTTAAACATATAGTAATGGAGTGTTTATTAGTAAAATACCTGGAGAAAAAGGGTATTTCCTTACAATAAATTATATAAAAGTAAGAAATTTAATTATTTATGAATCTAGGAAATGCTTTATTTCTTTCATAAAAAAATCTTCTGAGTATCGCTTATGAATATTTGAAAAGAGAGGAATTTTTCTGAAGCTATTCAATATTTATGTTTTGTAAGTGCATTGCAATCTAGGTTTTATGGTTACGATAAATTATTCTGGAGCTTTGACATACAAATCCTCTAACTTCATCGATCAACAAAAATAAAAGTCTCTGCCTTATATTTGCTGTTCATTTTCATATCAAAGAACTCTGAAAACTTTCATTCAAATCACTAAACAGATTCTTTCTTCATTTCTTACCTTTTAAATGCCAGCTTTACAAAGATAAAAATTATGATTTTTCAAATGTAAGGACTTGAATAATCTCAATATTTTATTCAAATAGATGCAAATTTAAGCTGATTTCACTGATAATATAAAAAGATTCGAGATATTTTTTAAGTTATTCTTCATTAACGCTGCAATACGGACAAAAGGAGCTTTTACTGAAGGTGTTACCTGAAATCGACGCTTTAGTGGTGGTTCTAATAATCTGATTGGTTGAAGTAATTGACGAAATAAACCTGAAAGTTTTTTTTTTTTTTTTTTTTTTTTTTTTTTTTTTAGCTTGGATTGAATTTTTTAATTCAAAAAATTACGTTACTTTCGGAAAACTTGCATTAATTGACAATGGGTTCATTTTATTGTACAAGTAATAAATTTCCAGGTCAAGCCTTCAGTTGGCGAAAATTTTTAAAGTCTACTCCTTTAATTATGCTCTAAAAATACCATATATTTTTGGCAACATATTTGAATGTTTTCGCGTTGTCCGAATAAAAAAATACGATAGTTTTTTCTCCTTAAGATGAAGCGACGTAGAACCAAAATGAATTTAGTTGCAGACATATTGGAAAGTAGTTTCAGATGTAACACTTGTGTTAACAGCGCACGTAAACAATACGATGTATGATTTCTGAATGTCATTTCCAGATTTGGCGTAAATAGGACCTGTGAAATCCAAACTGGTAAGCTAGTACGATATTGCTGTATATTAACTGGTAACCTAGTACGTATATTAACAAGTAACCTAGTACGGTATTGCTGTACCTAACGGTATTGATGTATATTTTCGACTGTTAGACAGCTTCCTATAACTTTCTTCAGCAACTGATAGAATTTAGGAATCCAAAACTTCTATCTTACCTTGGCTGAAGTTGCAGCAATTTCTGCGTGTAGCACATTGTTATGTTTTATTTTTACAATTAATTCAGTAAATCTGGAATCTTTACGTAGAAGAACTGGATGTCTTCTAGTCTTCTTTTAATTCGAAGAATTCAGTTTTCATCAAGAAACGGTGAGAAACTGAATATACTAGAACTAGGATAAACTGACTTGTTAGACAGAAGTGTCCTAATTTCAGGTGGGAAGCAATCCATCTAAACTTTGCGAACACAAAATATTCTAGGATCTTGAATTTCCACTATTATGACTTAATGGGCCACTATTAACAGGCCGGTTTCATGTTGTAGCAACGAAATGTTTGATCCTTGCTCTAATTTTGAGAAATTTCCAATTCTCGCCAACAGATTCTGTCGCCAAATCCCTTGGCGAATGTTCCCTTTTCTTTGTAGCGGCGTTGCAGACAAAGTGGTTTACATTACGTCTATGGAGCCTTTCCTTCTTTACATAGAGGTTCTTTGGCTGAGTAGCTAACCACTTTCCCGTCTTTTTGCCAAATCTTTCTTTTTATATTTACTCATATTCCAGTTAAATATGAGTGTAAGTTATTAAATTTATCTGCGTTAAATAAATGTTCATTTTGATGTAGTAAAGATTCAGACTGATCCCAGAATCTTTGCCAATCATCAGGATCGCCATCAAATCCTCTTATTAACGAGATTGTTAACAAGAGTAATTTAAAAACTGTTTTTCTAATTTTAATAAACTTAATAGTTTCTTGTTGTGTTCTTCGTGTACCTAGTTTGCATTTATTAATAGCACCTTCAATATACACGTGCAATAAATCAATTTTTCTTGATACTCATCCCACTTAATAATTTCGGTTTCGCTTCCTTTAACATCCTTAATTTGACTTTGAATTTCAGAATGTATGAAAGTCAGATACTTGTTCTGAAAGTTTTCCAACTCTTATTCTTTTGTTTCATTTTCTAAGATTTTAGTTTCGATTTTAGAAATTAATCATGCTGTAAGACATCTAAGAAGCTTCGTTTAGCTTTCGCTATTTCCATTTCAAAATCAATTTCTCACAATTCTTTCAAATTAACTTGATATCTTCATTTAACTAAATTTCTCTTTTAATTTTAACGTGTGAGCTGCCAGCCACGAATTATCTCGCAGGTCGAAGTTTGTGTTTAGGCGCCAGCTACGAGTAGAATGTTTTTGTTTTACCTACGCCACATACAATCAAACTCGTTGTATTTTCATGTTCTTTGAAGGTATCTGACTTTGGGGATTAGGAAAAAAACACAATGATTTGGCGCAATTCAAGAGATTTATTATAATTAATATGAGTGATTATAAAGTAAATAACATAGGAACTGTAAAAATAATTAAGCCATTTATAATAATCTTTGTTACAAGCAATCGCTAACTACAATTATACTCGTTACGAGTATACTAGTAGTTGGTACGAGTATACTAGTACTACTATATAACTCGAACAATTAATAAAGCAATTAAAAATTTCAATATCTTTCCCATAAATGCATGTTTTTTATTTTACAATTAATTACTAAAAATGGCGGAAACGTTTTTGAAAATGTCGCTCTGCAACGAACATGTAAAGTGTATTAAGAAAAAGAGTTAATAGTTCGCAATATAATGTTCATTTCTTAACAGTGAAGAATAGTAAAGCTTACCTTATCGCAGATTACTGTTTAATCTTACTTGTTTATTCCAAGCACTGGAGGACATCCATTTTATAAATGTAAAGGGTGACGCTTAGTTAGGAAATATTGCTGAAGACAGTACGTCCGCATTCCAAAATCGAAATACAAGCTGTTTACAAAACCTTGAGTAACACAAAAGTATTTATTTTTCCAGCACAGATCATCAAAAATATTCCACGATTGAGATAAGACAATAACTGTAAAGTTACGAAAATAACTAATTTATTTCAAAATTTATTCAAATTAAACATTCTCAGTATATAAAACAGAAGCGCCTTCTAACGGTGTTACAGATTAATTGTTTTTGGGTTTCTTAACATCATGTCTAGAAGAGAGAGTGTACTTAATAATTGTTTGGTATATTCCAAGCGAAAGGATGCGCTGTTCTCTTTTTCATGCATTTTGTTCAGCAAAAACCAGAATCACAGTATATGGGCTACTTTGGATTTCGAGACTGCCAGCATTTAAATCCATCTTTACCACAGCATGAAACTTCATTGTATCATGAAAGAAATTATGTCCAGTGGAAAAAAATACGAATAAAAAATTAACAAAGGTGGTTTTACAGATGATCAGTTAAAAGAACCAATTAAAAATCGGTTAAAAGAACGTAAATGTCACTCTCTCACGTAAATGTCATGGCCAAATACAGATTGGAGGGATTTTCAATTCCAATAAAGCGGCAACTTCGTAATATCAGTGAAGATCGACTTATAACTAAAACCATAGTCAAGCTTAAAAATTATTGATTGTTAATGAAAAGAGAGATTTTCGATTGCAGTGAGGTCTTATAAGGGGATACTTTTTTATTTGAAGATTTTTGTGTAATTACTGAACATTTTTATGATTGTACCTTACGTACTTAGTTATTATAAGCATTATTTTGTTTCTGTCTCTTAATTTGCCTGAATATGAGACGGCATTCCATATAGGACAATAAAGAATTTTTGATGGTACTCTATAAAAATGAAAAGGGCTTGCAAATAAAATGGCCTAATATGCATAAGCTTGTTATGTTGAAGATTTTCTAGAAGAGCTATAAATTAAACATATATATTTAGTTTTATCTCAAAGAGTTTCAGCAACGCCTTCTATTGTAAAACTAAGCAAATAAATGTTAATTTTCAAAATAGACGTTAAATATAAATAATAATAAGCTTAACATTTTTTAATGTTAGCCTAAACATGTAAGATGGATATAGCTTTCCGAAGGAACTTTTTTAAAAAGTTATTCATTACTACACCCGCGACTTTGCTCTCTTTCTGTATCTTTTTCTATCTGTTTCATTGCACTTTTATATATATTTTATTTCAGACCGCTGTCTGAAACTTTAAGAAATCTGTTCCTTACGAATGAATTTTTAGATATCCTGGAAACATTTCTTTAAGCACCTTCAGAGAAACCAGTTTAAAAGCTTGGTGATTTCGGAAACATGAGAAGGTAAAAATGCAAGACTTTCTGACAAAAAAAAAATCTATTAAATCTGCTAAAAAATTTGTATCTAGGAATATTCGTTAAATCCGTTTTGCACATCATGTTGTTTGGCTCGTTAAAAACAGTTTGGATTGTTTACTGTTTTTTTACATTTGTGAACTGCACTGTATACAATCCTGTCGAAATGTATGCAGTCCTGTCGAAATGTATGCAGTCCTGTCGAAATTAAGTGAAGCTTGATTAATGCCACCCAGACGGAAGCTGAGCTGCTTTCAACTTGTGTTCAACGCAGTCTATCTTCTCTTTCTCGCTTAGTCGAGTGATGAGCTATCTCGTGTAGCGGAAAAGTGCATGTTTCGCTTCAGAGCGTTTGAAAAAAAGGATGGTTATCCTTGCGGTTTTTTTTTTTAACCAGTAAGTCAAGTAAGATACTCATGATCTTGGTCCTGTTAATTTGTTTCTTATCGCAGGTTGATAGCTACTGCCTACAGTACATTTTTAAATGGCATAGTGGTTTTTTTTTTTTTTTTTTGGGTGCTTTTCCGTTTTTCAAGCTTTTTGATTTACCAAATTTCCTTTCTTTTTAATGTAAATGTGTTTTTAGGTGCTTTCAGTCTGTTATATTGTTTCATATGCTCTACGGAAGAAACGCTGAAAGTAAAATAAATTTTCTTGATCTAGAATGTGTGCAGATTTAGAAAAATTAATACGGCATCTGTCAGGTTGATGATTTTAAGTTCGGAAATTGCTATTAATAAAATTAATTACATGATTTTTTTTCTTTTATATAAGTTTTATATACATGGAACTATTTAAAAATAAGAATCTTTTGATAGCTCTGGGTGTTATTGTTGATATATTTTCTGCTTAAAGACAAAAGATCATGACTGTATAGAACCTTCAATTACTGAACGCAACATGATGGTAGTCGAATTATAGATTATTGTCATTAAAAACAGAAATTTTGATTGCAGTGGTACTTGATAAACGGAAAACTTTTCATTTGACGATTTTTATATAATTTTATATAATGTAAATATTTACCTTAAAGTAGTTACCTGTTATCAGTATTATTTGTTTTTGCCTCTCTTTTTGCTCGAACATAAGACGGCATCACATCAACTACTTTTGATGATATTCTACAAAAATAAAAAACGACCTGCAAGTAAGTGTGATATGATTATCACAATGATATCAATGCTTATTGACATACAAACTCTTAATGAACTTTAAAACGTGATTTTACTGATAAGAGAAATAATTTTATATTCGATTTTATATTCGATAATTTATGTTCTAACGAGAAAATTCAGTTTAAAACTCTAGAAATTAAATCGAACTATATGCAAAAAGCAATATTTTCAGTAATTATAAATAAATTTACAGTATCTCCTTTGAAAAGTGTGTAGAGACATTAGGTTTTATTTGTAAGCAGGAGATGTGAAAAATGAGCAATGCCCTCGCCGGGACTCGAAAACGCGCCGAGCGTGCTGACCACTACACCACAAAGGCATACTAAGAAGGGAGCAGAAATACATCATACACTCCCCCTTTTAAAGGACGACTGGGAATTAGGGGACCCAATCATCAAATCCTGGTGGTGAAGAATCATTATTCACCACCTTTTTAGTTCGGGCGCCACTGTAGAGACGTTAGGTTATTTCGAAGCAGGAGAGAGGAAAAATAAGCAATGCCCTCGCCGCGACTCGAACCACATACCTCTCGAACACGCGCCGAACGTGCTGACTTACGTGCTACAAAGGCAATCCAAGAAGGCGGGAGAAATACCTTATAAGTGTAACGAAGTTATGTTCAATAAGAAAAAGAATAAGAAAGCTTAAAGTTTAGCCACCTGTTAGAAATAAAAATTGATAAGTAATAACAACATGCGTTTTTTGGTCATTGTATTTCAAAGGGGATGAACGAATAATTAATTTTCTTATAGATTGCTTATAATTTTTGTTAAAGAATTGTTAGTATACAATTTATAATTCAGAGATTTTGCAAAAAAGGGGCTTCAGTAAAATCAAGACATGTCTTGTATGAAAGAGCCCGCCTGTCAAAAAAATGCGGCTGGACGACTTGGAAAGGAGGTCTATTATCTATAGTAGAAACTGTGTTAAGTGGGCCTTTATCAACCGAGATCACTGTAAACCAAACTGGCAATCAGTTTAAAGAAAATCATTATGAAAAGGTTCAGTGAATTAGAAATGGTTCAACGAAAATCAGTAACATTCGCGAATTCTTCTTATTATTGGTTGATCTTTTGGCCTTTCTTATCAGAAATGGGTCATTGAAGGTTCTTCCTGTTGTGAATTGTGGTAAAAAAAATATGGCTTACATTTATTAAAGATGAAAGCGACAGCAAACTGACAAGGAATTTGTAGGCAGGAAACAGCGAAGCAAGTTTTCAAGTTTCCAACGACAGAGAAACCATTTGCGGCTTAGATCCAGAGAGCAATAGAAATTAAAATGCTACTGATGGTGATTATGAAACTGAAACAGACAATCGGAAAATTAGTCAAGTGGAAGTCTTGGCTTTAATGTTTTCTGATTATGGCAAAGCTTATAAAGGCTATCTGCCTGAAGGTAAGAATGCCTTCGTAGAGGATTTTAAGGGAAACTGGCCCATATTCTCCGGGATTTGAACGGGGATCTCCCGTTCGAACTACCAGTGTTAAACGTTTTTAGAGCTCGCTTATTAATGGAAGCTAAAAAGCTGTATAAAAGTATTTAATATTTAGAGCAACTTCGTGATGCTTCTGCTATGGATCTTTTGTTGATTCAAAACGGGCATAACCTTGCGGTGGCCGATAGAGTTACAAGATTATCATAACAAATGCGTAACATACGTTAAAATAGCAATAATAATGTCTCATGAAAATGCAGTTAAGGAAATTGACACATTTCATAATTTGCCTGAAAATTTGATAGAGTTTGTGTATTTCATTTTTTTTTCGAAAACATGTTTGTCATAAAATAAAATCGTGTATGAATTTTCCGTGCAACTAAAGGAAGCAAATTTTATTCATTATTAAAAGATTCGTTAAAATGTTAACAGCAACATTTGTGAATCTGTTTTTCGAGTTTCAAATAAATAGTTTCAGAAAACTGTATCGAAAAAAAAAAAAAAAAAAATAGCAGATTTAAAATTTAGCCTGTTAACCGAGTTTTGGATTATTCGAGATGTTACGCTCCCAGTTACTTCGAATAACTGAGGTTCTACTCCACTGTGTTTCCTTTTGTGTCAAACGCCGTTAATATTAATTATACAAAGAGAAAAAAATAGTTGCTTTTCTAAGTAATCAAACCTTGTGGGATTCTGCATTAAAACAGCGGGATAGGTTTTTGAAGTCGCATGCTCTGTTGTTGAAACTAATGTGGAGATGTTACGCTCCCAGTTACTTCGAATAACTGAGGTTCTACTCCACTGTGTTTCCTTTTGTGTCAAACGCCGTTAATATTAATTATACAAAGAGAAAAAAATAGTTGCTTTTCTAAGTAATCAAACCTTGTGGGATTCTGCATTAAAACAGCGGGATAGGTTTTTGAAGTCGCATGCTCTGTTGTTGAAACTAATGTGAAAACCGTTAACATAATTTACAACAGATTTCAAATAAATAATAAAATCTTCTAACTATATTGATAATGCTCAGAATTAGCAGATAAAATTCGATTTCCAAGGCCTGAGAAAACTGGAGTCTGTTAAGTGACTTTGATAGTTCAAATTGCAGTACTTAAAATCTCATATTCAGCCATGAAGTAACTGTAGTTACTTTCCCAACAATGTATGCGTTTATTCATTTTTTATTACAGATCATTTTCTTCTTCCTTTTGTATGCTACGCTCCTTTTCGTTAGTAACTTAACTCAAGACTGACAACTATTGTAGTCAACCAGTCTCATCTAGAATATGCAACACAATATGCGAAATATAATATCTTGAGATTTTCTTATTCGGCTGTACTACAGTCAGACGTACTTTATGAAACGCATGCTGTTTCTTTCTCAGAAATTACCTTTATAAGGTATACATAATATGAATTTAATTATAAATTTTCTATTTATGATTATCTCCTAGGAAAGGAAATGTAAAAACTATTGGAAAATTTAAATTAGGAAATAGTAGTGCTTGAGAGAACTGTGTTAAAACTATTAAAAACTTATTTTATTAAACTTGATTTTTATTAAAGTGAAAAGAAGTTTAGAAATGCGTATTGGTATGCATTAGAACTGTAATTTTAAAAAAGGAAAAAGAATACATGAACAAAAGTGTAAATTACTGTTGATTCCCCGGAAGGAGGGTGAGTTATCAAGAGAAATATAATATGTGTATATATATATATATATATGCAGTGGAGCACCTTTTATATATCTTTCAAGAGACCATTCACAAACGACGTGTAAACGAGAGAGATGTATAAACGAAATTTTAATTTACGTTGGGAAACATATTTATATTACCTGCACAATTTTGATATTACTAACCCACTACTGATATTACACAATTTTATTATCGTACTTTCAATTTGTTTAAAATATTAGTTATGTTCAAACAAATTGAAAATTGGCATTTTAAATGAATATTTAATTAATACTAATATTTTAAACAACTTTTTTATAATTAATATTTTTAAAACAGTAAACAAATTTAATATATCATAAGGGTTCAAATTTCTGTATGTAGTCACATAAAACTGAAAAAAATGTCATGCCTTTTATTTTTAATTACTATCTTGAATAAGAAAATTTTTTCCCCAAGAACAATTTAAGGCAAATTTTAACTTCTTTTTTTTAAACAAAAAATCTTTAATTATTGTCTGACGTGAGTTTTGATTGTGAACATTAAGCAAAGCGCTATAAATCGAATACAAGTCTTGAAATGTTTTCTTGCTTGTGTTATTACACACAAAGAAATTTCGGAGGGTATGAGTGCTGTAGATAGCGTTTAGAAAAAGAAGGTGGGATTATTTATTCTTCTTCCATGTTATTTAACTCTTCATCTGATAAAATGTTTTCAATCAGTTCTTCAACTGTCCATAAGTCTGATGTCATTACATTAGCATCACAGTTTATGTAGTATTTCTCGATTGCAATGTCTAATCCAAGTAGTGTCCAATCTTTTTCACCCCTAATTACAGTTTCAACATCATTTTCATCGTCAACACTTGACTCTGGGTTCGAAAATATCCCTTTAATAAAGCAATTTTTAATTGTTTGTGATTTTATTTGAGTTTAGGCATGTGAAATCATATTCAGAGCCTCAAGAATATTAAAATTTTTCTGTGTATTTCCTGTAGTTATATTCTGAAGAGCTATTTGAATCAACCATTGAACTGCAGAATATTTTCAAACTCTTAATGACACCCAGATCTATAGGTGTAGATCTACACTAGTGCAATTTACCGATAAGCAAACAGACTTTTATGTTTGCATGAAATTTTTCGTTTGAGGATGGGCGGTACACTGAACCATAAAAAGTAAAATTTTGCAACTTGGTTGATTTTCTTGAGCCATTTAGTAAAAACGTTCGTACTTATTGATACATTCTTATTTGCTTTATATTCTAAAAACAGAGTTTTAACATCTTTGAAGTACCTTGGTTTTTGTAAGTTTCCTATAACTAAATTTTTCCGTATCATCAGTCTTTGCAGTGATATCAGTGTAAATACACTCATGTCCATAAATTAAAGATAATTCGGAGTCACGCGGAAATCGAACTCTAAAATAAATATATCACCTGTAAAATCACTACACACATCTTCAAGAATCATATGCAAATTTCAGGAAGTAACCAAATGATACCGATGGTACGTCACAATGACGAGAGTGTAAGAGATTGATATATAAGGAATACAGGCAAAGAAGTAAAATTGTTCGCAGACGCTTTACAAGCATTTCAGTGCAATAACCGAATAGTTATGACACAAAGGACGCATTTGGGTGATTTTTTAAGTGGCAGAATTATCGGCCGTCTGGAATGTGGGCGTACCCAACTGGAAGTATCAGACGAACTTGGAATTGCCCAGAGTGTCATCTTCAGGCTTTGGCAACGATTCCAAGATGATAGTAATGTGAGTAGACGTTACAGCACAGGTCACCCCAGCGTTACAACGCCAAAGGAGGGCCGGTATTTGGCAGTTACTGCCAAAAGAAACAGGCGGAGCACAGCCTCAGACCTGTCTCGTCAGCTCTCTTCAGCTACTGGTACGACAATTTCAAGGCAGACCGTGTACAGACGCTTAGGGCAGATTGGTCTATATGCTCGTAGACCTGTCAGATGCGTTCCACTTACTGCAACTCACTGTCGCCTGCGGTTAGCCTGGAGTAGAGAGCATGCATTGTGGACACCGCAACAGTGGGCTTGTGTGATGTTTTCCGACGAGTCCAGGTTTAGCTTGCAGTCTGATTCTCGCCGGACTTTCATATGGAGAGCTCCAGGTACCCGTTACCACCAAGAAAACATCATTGAACGACACCGTTACGGTGGTGCAGGAGTGCTCGTTTGGGGTGGAATTATTCTGGGTTCCAGAACTGACCTGCATGTTCAAATTGGAACCATGACAAGCCAAATCTATCGGGACGTCATTCTGGAACAACATGTACGTTTGTTTCGGGGCGCCATGGGCGCACAATTTGTGTTTATGGATGACAACGCCCGTCCTCACCGTGCAAACATCGTAAGCGAATGCCTTCAATCGGAGGATATCACCCGTATGGATTAGCCAGCATTCTCACCGGACTTGAATCCAGTAGAGCACGGGTGGGACATGCTTGGCCGACGAGTTGCAGCCCGTCAACCTCCTCCTACATGTCTACCGGAACTTCGGAGAGCATTGCTTTTTGAGTTGTGTAATATCCCCCAAGATCAGATCGATAATTTGATACTCAGCATGCCTAGGCGTTGTACGGACTGTATTGCATCGTCTGGGAGACATTCAATGTATTAACAATCATACCAACCATGTAATATTGGTTTTTTGTAAATTGTTTTTTGTAATTTGCTCCAGGGAGAAAAAATCGCTAATTTTTTTAATAATATCAAACATAGAGCATCTTTTTTTGCTCTTTACCTTTTGTTTAATAAATAAGCTTTACAAATAAGTCAAATTTGTTTTGCTTCTAACTCTTCCTTTGCCTGATTTTTCATTATCCTTAATTTATGGACATGAATGTAATAAGAGTATATAATAAAACAATAAGACGTTCTTTACTTTGATTAGCTGCATGAAACTAGTATCGTTTGAAAGCTAAGGTTCTTGCTGACATGAGTTTAAAGAAAAAAGCAGTTTTGTAAACATTAAAAATATCCATCTAGTTTGTGGTGGATACATTCTTAAGCATTCATTTTTGATTCTCCATTTATTATATAACTTAAGATTCCACGGTGCAGTTTACATTTTGCAGCCATGCATTTGAAAAGGAAGCTTTCTTCGCATCAGTGGAAGTGCTAGTTCTTTTGATCTTTCGATTAACATGGGACCATTCGCTGGTATGTTGGATGCACGACAATGAAAGAAAAATTTTAGCAAAATCGTTTCGATCTGCGGAAACTTTCCATCTTGAACCAGTAATTTCTTCGTAGCAGACTGTCCCCAAATTTCTATTCTTTCTTCTACTTTTTTTCTGCAATGAACAACCGTTTTCAGTGTATCCAGGAAGAACGTTTTCATGAATATCCGACTTCTTTGCGGACTCATTTTTCGTCAAACTAATACTCTCATCATTCTTTTAAAATTTTATTTTATTTTTTAACGAGAGTGCCTGTCGCTTTCGCATTTTGTATCCGTTACTTCTGTTCCACCTAGTTTATTTGGCGCAACGTCTTGTTCAGAAGAAAAATTCGCATCCAGTTTTCTTTCCAAAGTGTCCCCTCTATTCATGAACAGGATTTCAGCTCCTGTATTAGAAGTGTTATGTCTTGCCGTTGTTTTCTTCTCCTATCCCCATTTCTGGAGAAAATATTTGAACGGTGGAACTTCGAAATGTAAAATCATTGCAGTAAGTCAAGCAAACATGTAAACAAAGTTATGCGACGTATAAAAAGAAATATTTTGCCATTAAAATTAATAGAAGTAAATCGGGACCAAGATAAAACTACGTATAAATATTAAAGACATATAAAGGGAAAAGGATAAACGGAGCTGCATTGTATGTGTGTGTAAGGTATAAAATATGAAAGCAAATTACTAACTTTAATTTGGTAAGAGTCCCTTTACTTCGTCATTTTAATTTGGCTGCTCTATCTTCCTATCCTAAAACTACTGATTGTTTATAATATATGAATCTTAAGTGCGTCGTTTCAAAATTAATCCGCATCATGCCATCTTACGTAACAAACGCTTAGCAACGCGGATATCTCAAAATCTCAACAAAGAACCGATTCTATATGTCTCGCTGCTGCTGAATGCATAGTGACTCCTCCTCTGTACTTTTGCTCGTATACGCCGCTTCTCTTTGCTTCGTCCATTATCTATAATATAAATTTCAAAGAATGTTAGGAAGATTGGAGGCATACTGCGCCCGTGATGATGTGTGTGAAGAAGACTATATGTATCAAGAATTTTTTGTCCAGCAGTAAATTATGTCCAATCTTCAGCCACGCCTGTCCGTAAATGTCATCGTTGTATCTACGGAAAAACCTTTGCCAAGTTGTTACTATGCTACCATTTCAATTCATTGTAGCTATCGTCCAATCATCAAGAAATAGTTTATAATGCGCCCCCACAATTTTATACAGATTATATTTTTAGAACAATTGACAGTAGCTAGCAGAGGCTAAGAGAGCGACGCTATTTCTTAAGTGTAAGAGAGCTAGAAGCAAGTGTACGCAGTTATCCAATATGGCGTTTAGGTTCTGCATAATTACGTCCGCTATATGAGATGGGACTGATCTAGAAATGACGCAGTCCAGGAAAAGACATTACTATTTTTAGAAAAGAGAGGAGGAATTTAAGGTTACCGCTAGTATAAATTATAATTTTTATTTACATATTTTTCATCTTACGCCTTTATACGATGTTTAAAAGTTTACTTAAACCCCCAAATACTTCTAACTACTTTTATTGACACTGGGTTGTTTAAAGTTTCTTAATGAACCAAGCTTCCTTCAGAGATGAGGTGCATATTTATTTATCGAGCGCTCTTTTAATATGAAACTTCAGATATTTGACAAGTTTTAGCAAGAAAGATCCCTTTCCGTTTTGCAATGGAAATAAATCAATACAAAGCGGATATGAGCTTTTGATTGCAGATTTAACTCATTTGCTAAGATACTGAGGACATAAGATGAGCTCATGCAATTAAATGCAGACTCACGAAAATGAGTGTTATCGCTAAAATTAGATATAAAATATTCTAAGATACATATTAAGCGATTTTTTTTGTACTTGGTTCTACAGTATATCGAAATAATTTCGCAGTAAAGCATTTATTTAACAATCATACAAAGTTTTTTCCTTAAAGACATATAAAGGGAACATATATAAACATTATATATATATCTTTGAATATATATATTTGAATACATATCTTTATATCTTTGAATATATAT